>BQNB010101769.1:4761-23192 GCA_026074375.1 Tanacetum coccineum | reverse complement strand
TTACCCATCATTTTAAGGACAAAGCAAATGGCAAATGGCAAATGAAGGAATAGTTTCTAAGGCTTATTCCCCCTATACTTAAGTTGAACATTGTCCCCAATGTTCTATAAAAGTACCCATTGAAACGAATAAAAGGAAAAGAAAACAAGTAAAAGAAACTAGTACTCCCCTGGTTTGCTCAATAATGGAGAAGAAACATGAGATAACTGGTTAAATCGTCCTCCAAGAATCGTCCAATGAAACTTCCTAAGAACTTCCAAGCTTCTTCTCATCAAATATAACTTGTAATCAAAGACAAAGACAACTACACTAAGCATAAAATCGGCGGGATAGATATATACAACGAGAGTTTAGGGTTTTAAATCTACGAAAGCAATAAAGATAGGATGAGAGTAATGATGTAATCATAGGTTTCTGCAGGTTTATAAAAGAATTACAAATTTCAAATGTTGTGCAAACTATTTTTCGAAGATACTTGAAAAAAATATTAAAATTTTTTTTGTAGCTGGGCTGACGACGCCGTCAAGATAAATCCTGACGCCGTCTCCAGCCTCTGAGCAAAATTTATTTTTGTTTTCTTTAAAAAACTTCCCGCACGCGATTATATAAGTTATTTCCCGTATGAATTACTGCATGAAATCTGAGATTAGTCAGTACAATCATATGACTCGAAACTGAATTAATCTAAACAATTTATTCTTATGTTTGAATTGGTTCTTAAAAACCGAATATTTCTCCCTACACTTATTTTTTGCAAAATACCTTTGATTGCATTTAAGACGAGGTTAAAACAAAACAAAGCATGATTACAAAATGATGAATTCAAACATAAAAGAATAAATGAAAAGAGTTCAAACACAAGACACTCCTAATATGCGATAAAAATAAATATTGGGTTGCCTCCCAAGAAGCCTTTTTCTTTATTCATGTGTCTTGTAGCTAGACTCGAAGTCATACGCTATTACGTGACTTCTCCTTCATCATCCAGTGTGATATCATCATCTCTGTTAGTATCCAATACATCTTTTTGATATGGTTTCACACGTTGCTTGTTTACGATGAATTCATTCCCATCTTCATCGCAAAGCTCGATTGCACCGTTTCTCATGTCTTTGATTACTAAGAATGATCTGTACCACCTTGAATTCAGCTTCTCGGGGAACAGCCTTAGGCATGAATTGAAGAGAAGTACTTTATCGCCTTTTTCATAATTGGTTGGTGTTTTTATCCGTTTATCATGCCACCTTTTTTTTTCTTATAAGAGATGGAGGACACATAAACATCAAGCCTCACTTAACCCACTATCAATTATGTTGCCCAAGTCTTCTAAAATCATAAAGTTCATAATATAAACGAAGCTTCCAATAAATATATGCACATTTTTAGCTCTTCCAACGAAGTTACAAAACTTATATGGTTGGTACGGGTTTCTACGTGCTTGAAAGGATTTTTCTCTTATTTTGTTATAATAGGCATGAGACATGATGTTAACAGGAGATTGCAGATCAATGTATGCATGGCCCGTGTAGACGGTGCCAATTACACAAGGAGCTAAGCTCCAGGGGTTCCCATCTTCCTAATTTAACTACTAGGGTTGAGAATCGGGTTGATTCTCCCTAACAGTTCTTTATGGTAAGCTAATTCTTTCCTGGTAGGGAACCTATCTTTGAATAATTCTTCCTCAAAATTGTTTCTTTGTTGCATTCTTAATTTAAGCTACTTAATTCTCTGCTCAGGGCAAAAAGTCTCGGAGTCGGAAGATTGGTTGGTTAATTCATTAATGGTTTTGAAAAGGAGAGAATCAATAGTTTGCCTCATTTTTAAAAGCTTGTTTATTCGGGCCGTAAACTTAGCGTGAGTAGTGACAGAGGGTTCCTGAGAAAAAGATTCTAAGGTCGATGATGGATTTGTATCTCTAAATAAGTGTGGAATATCATGAAGATTACTAACAAACACACAAGAAGAGATAGACTACGAGAAAGCTAATATGCAAAAATAAAGTCTCACTTGAAAGGATTCAAACGAGTAGAACTAAGTTAAACTATGATCAAAACCTAACTATTCCCCACGCAGCGGCGCCAAAAACTTTTGCGATCGGTGTAGGACTTCAACAAAAGTTTTACAACGTCCCTAGGCAAGTACCTAACCTTTGTAGTAGTAATATAGGCAAGACTTGGGGGTTGTTATCATTCTCTAGGGGAATAGGTTAGGAAGGCTTGATCACGGTCTAACAAAATTCTAGGGGTTGAGTGAAGATTATTTTTATGTTTTTATATTTTATAGAAAGCAGGTAAATCTATGGTTTGAGAGGTTGGTTTGATAAACTATTAACTAAACTAATTGATAAACTAATCTACCGGTGATAACTTTTATGATAATATAATGTATTTACTTAATCAGAGCATTACTTATCATAGTTGTTTCTCCTAATCTTAGTTGCCGCTTTCACACTTAAGCAATTATTAGAAAATAACATGTAATGAATGTTAAGTATTCCTAAGTATGACGAATTACTATGAATCTGTCGTCTATTTTAATATTTACGTTAAGCAAAGCTCAATAAGGTAGTATTGAAGACATTACAAGCCCTAAGAGGATATTAAAATGCTGTGAAATACCTTAAGATGATCAACCAACAAAAAGGGCTCGGTAGTATGAAGGAATTGTTACCACTAAGTATCCTTCTATGCACTTAACCGCGGTTTTCCCTAGAATGTGTTTAATACGATACAGACAAAAGCAGATTTTCTAAGGCCTAACGCCACATTCATCAACAAGAAGCAACAGTAAAAGATCTAGCAAATCCGACTTTTCAACGCAATCATAAGCAAATACAAAGGGGGGTTTAGCCTCGCATGTTATAAAGGAAGTAAGAAGATAAATCAATCACACAACACATAGACATATTGAATAATTAATGATAAATAACCTTACTTGAATTAAAACATGGATCCTGATGCGTATTTTCTTTTGAAATATATTTTTATCAAGTTTTAAATTTATAAAACTCGATCTACCTAACAACGCACTAACAGGCAGAGAACCCGATCGTGGGTAGTATAGAATGGTAAATCCGAGGTCGTCCCAAGAGCTAAGTTATAATTAGTTTTAATTTGAAATGTCACGTTTAGAAAATAGTTTTTGATTTGAATTGAAATAAATAACAATAAAATAAATAACTGAAAAGTAAAAGGATAGGAGATATCAAGAGAGAAAACATGCTAACCTAGTTACTTTATTACTATTGTTATGAATACATTTTCCTGTGCAATGTTAAACTATTGTTTCATTAGCGGTTTCTAAGGTCGATAGACTTGAATATGCATACTTGCGATTCCGAATCAGTCCCGAATTATTTAGGAGGTAGGTTATCCAGATTACAGTGATTAATCTCAACTATTCCCAAAACATATCTAATAACCTGTAAAGATTATTAACCCCATCTGAAAGAGTTCTTGTGCTTTTTAAGTATTGAGTGATAAGTGTGGTGACCGGTTAGTTCCTACACCAGGTAAGGAGTTAGTGATCCTCCCTAGTATCCATTGGATCCCATATTGACTAGAATATTCCAAATAGATGAGGCCAAGCTAGTCCAAACCAACCCTACTACCGCAAAACCTAGGTTACACTTAGTCAATAATATCTAATAAAACCTAAATCTAACAGGAAAAACAATCATAAACAAAAGTAAATACATAACTAGGCCACCACATTAAGTGCTTCCGCTCATGGTAACGGTAACGACTACGTTAAAGAGTAGAAGAAATCAATATGTGAAGAACTCCATAATTCTTACAGTATTCGTATTTGAATGATTAAATACAAAAAGTAAGTAAAGTGTGATCTCCCTTAGACTCCAGGTGGAATTCTTTGAAGTTTGGAAGCCTTTGTCGCCTTGCCAATTGGCTGTGGATGAACTGATATCGGAATAGCTTGAATGAGGCCTCTATTTATAGGTATCGAACATGTTACGGTGCAACCAATAAAGGTGTTACGCCGTAACCATCTTACACAACATTCCATAATTAAGCAGCTGTTTAGGCATAACTAGATATGGTGTTACGCCATAACCTTCAAATAATGTCCATAAGTATGTGATCTTCATTCCATATTTGTAGATTCTCTTGGTTATCGCGTAACTGGATAAGGTGTTACGCCATAACTATAACTTTGACAAGATTTCCTTCCAAGTATATGGTTACGGCGTAACTAGATATGGTGTTACACCGTAAAGTCTTCCTTGATCTTCCTAACTTGCATAATTTATGTATGGTGTAACCAGTTTTGGGTGTTACGCCATAACATTCTTCAGAATTTACACTTTAAGTCCTTTTTTCCCTTGTTTCTGTCACTTTCCTTAATTTCACCTAAAAATTACAAATGATATAAAATATCTCATTTTCGAGTGTTAGTGAAACATTTGCAGGTAATATAGGGGGTATTTTCTACCAAAAAGTATTAAACATTTAATGTTATCAAATATCCCCCACTTGACTTCTGTTTGCCCTTAAGTAAAACCTGTTAGAACATTTCATAAAAAGATTTCTCGAGAATAACTTCAAGAAATGAATATATAAAATCCTATGCTAGAAAAAATCAAAGACCAACACCTAAAAAAAGGGGGGATAAAAAGTCCACTCAGCCTCCTCCACTATGCTAAATGGTTTCATTTTCGCGTGACGCATCAACTTGCAACAGTCATAGCATGTATTTTATCATAAGCTTGAAAAGTATACAAATCTGCACCAGTTAAAATTAGGGTCTAAATAATTCTCAAAGACAACAAGGGTAATATGGTTTTAAATGGTGATAAAGGGGTTAGGATTGACATGGGATACACATTTAATGGTTGTTAACAAAAACACAAAAAGGTTTTCATAACTAGCTACTGTCCATCCATGGGTCTAAGAGTTTAAGTCCAAAAATCTGATCTTCAATAATGGGCTACTAGCTCAAATTTAGAGCTTAATTAGGCTTCAAAGAGTCCTTTATGAACAAAGGATCAAAGGTAAAATTTCTTTCAAACTTTGCTTTTTACTGTAGCATTAAGCTTATTAGCTTATTCTTAGCTTATTTCTGTTCCATTTGTGCTTATTAATGTTCATTTAAGTCTAAATATGCCTTGTAGTTAATTTTTCTTTCACTTACTTTCAAGTTGCTAAAAACTGTCAAAATTAAGCTTATTCTGTCTAGCTTATTCTCCTCTTTTTAAGTGCTTATTTATCTTGCTTTTTATCTTTTTATAGTCCTAGGTTGCATAAGTAGTATTAATGTTTTTAAAATTTTAGTCTAACTTAGCTTTAACAGTTTTAAAAATCACTTGTTAAAAATTAAAGGGGTGTTTGGCATAAGCCTTAAAACGGGTCAAAATGGTTGTGTGCATGGGTTGAGGTATTTTAGTTAGTTTTAGCTTAATCTTTTAAGCTCATTTAAGTTGTTTCAAAAGTTCTTAAGGTTCAAAATTGTTTTTCAAAGCTTTTTAAAACCATTTTCAAAACTGTGAGATTTTCAAAACACCACAAGTGCTTATTTGGTTAAGCACTTGTGAGTTTGAGTTTAAGTTTCTAAAAGTGTGTGTTTTGTGGTGTTAAACCAAGCTGTCAAACCCCTTTGTTCTTTTGACTTGTTAAGTCAAAAATCACTAAGTATTTGTAGTAGCAGTTTTAAAAACTCAAGGGGCCTTTTTCACCTACAAAATTCAGCAAGTTTTTATGATTTTCAAAAGCCAAAAGTTTGTGCACAAATCCATAAGCTAGAATACTCAATCTGTTTTCATTTTTCTTTTCAATTTGAGCTTATTTGACAGCTTTAAATAAGCTGTCAAATAAGTCCTTGAGAGTAGCCTTAAAGCTCCCCTGGTGCAAAGGGGAGACTTTAAGCCCCTTTTTCTTGAGCTTTAAGAGCACTTAAGCCCAATTTATTGGCTAATCTTGAGAGCTTATAAGCCCTTTTATAAGCTTGTTGAATTTTAGCTTTTTGGTTAACTTAGTCAAATAAATCCTTAAAGTAACGGGAAATTCGGGGCAAATTATTAGAAATTATGCTTTGTGATATAAGTATCTTTTGAAATGAATGTGAACACAAGACTTAACAAATGAACCTTAATATTGTCCGAGCATATCATATAGGATCTGATACATTGGATTTTAACAAAGTATTTGTTACATAAGCCGAAGCTTCACTTGTCCACTTGTTCAAAGTACAAAGATTTCTAGCCCATACAGTTATACAAAATGTATTGCGACAAAATCTTTAATGCATGATATCCCAATCAAAACCACCAATGTATCCCTTGTACCTCTTGCTTACTGATCCCCTGAAAAACATTGCTTTAAAACGTCAACAATAATGTTGGTGAATTCATAGGTTTGATAAATCATATATTGTAGGACCACAAGATTTCCCAAGTGTATGATAATGCAACAGATGCAAACATCATATAAATGTAATTACGTTGCTCTAAGCTCATGACACTGAAGCTTGACGTGTATGAATACCAAATTAATGGCCTACATTGCCCGTGGTGATGTTCTAACCCGCAACATCCTATATTCGACATGGTATACGTTCGTTTCGCTAGTGATAGCTAATCACCCGAACGGGGTTGTCAAACCCAATAGATCTATTCATAACATTCGCGCTCACAGTCCAGTAATTGACAGTTCATGATAATGGGCTCAGAATGGGTTATCGCTACTTAGGCAACACGTAATCATAATATGAAACTTAACCACTTGTGTCCAGTTGTAAAACATTGCATGTTTTTCACCCCAAAAACTTTGTAAAAACAAAAGCATGTAAAACGTGGGGCTATGAACTCACCTTGAGTTCTGATAATCCAAATATCGCAGATAATGCGTCACGTAAAAGATCGAATGCAACCTAAATTATCATAGGTCGTATAAGTACCGAGTACTTTAATTGATAACATTGAATGTAATCCTATAGATTATATCGTACTATCGTTCGGGCTATCATAATTAAAGAGGTCATGACATGACGTTCGAGGAGTTAGGACACTTTAAATCGTAAATCCAACAACTCGTCGAAACGCCATCCGAAGAGGCCTCATTATGAAACTCCCTAGTAATATAGTACTTTGATAACCACATATAATTCTATATAGCTCAATCACCAACTAACGGTTTTGGTAAAATTACGTTTAATAAGTAAAAACGTTTATAATTACCGTTTTAGTAAAACTAGCATAACTTTTGCGTTTTAAGCCCGATTTTGACGTTTCTTATGCCCATCTTTTCGTATTAGGACGAGTTATCATAATTTGACATTTTTCATATTTTGACCCTCTGGTGAACAGTAACTTTTACTGTTCACATCAGACGTGAGTTTTATAAAAATCGTATTCGTCGTCGTAAAACCCGTAAATGTCGTATTTTATTCGTTATAGCTCCGTTTTTAACGATTCTTTCGAGGACGTTCTCGTATTTGAAAGTTCTATATATTTATGAGGTTTACAAAAATATAACTTTCTGTCATGAATAGTAACTTTTATAAAAATAGTTTTATAAAAGTTTTAATTGTCGTAAACTCGCGAAATTCATAACTCATTCGTTATTAATTGAAAAATTACGATTCTTATCATTTTGGAATCCTAAAAATATGTATTATTTGTTAAAAATATCAACACTTGCTGTTTATAATTTTTATAAAAATGTTTTTATAAAAATTTACTTACGACTTCGTTTATTAACGTATAACTCGTTTTTAACGTAACTTTTTCGTTATTAATCCGTTTAACAAGTTTCTTACCTTTTCGGAATCGTCGTGAAATGTATTATCTTATAAAAATATAAAATGGGATATGTAAAAAATTCGAATTTTGGACAGAATGTTTTGCTTGAGTTTTTGATTCCATTTTGATCCTTCTTTATACTTTACCACTTTTGTATTTTACCACAAGTCTCATATATCATATATATTATATATCATCCTTATATTAGCATTTACTTGTCCATAATAGTCCTCATGTGTCCAAGTTATCAAGGTTACAAATCCATGATAACACTTAAAATCATAACTTTACTTAAGAAATCTCTAATTTACTAGTTTTGTCCATAATCATATTTATACATAACCAAGAGTGTAAATCACTTGTGTGACTATTTTAACATGATGTCAATAACATCATAGGATATATAAATGTGTACATTATGATGACAACAATTAAAAACTTCTCTTTACATGTTAATAATCCTAAATGGTGATATAAGCTAAATAGAATAATCATATGCATAAAAATGAATATTGTAAGAACATAAAGAGTTCAAGTAAACCTTATGAGGTATGATGATGATGATGAGCTAGTGCTAAACCCTTGTTTAGCCACAAAACCAAAGCTTGCACAAATAAACCCTTACTTTCTTAACAAGAACCCTAACTTCCTTTTACTTGATTATTACTTGAATATGGTTAGCCAATGCTTGCAAATGCCTTAGTATATCTTAGGATAGATGTGTATAGAAGTGTATGGATTGTAGAAAAAATTATATGGGTTTGGTTGGGAGCTTGTGTTATGCCGTGAGCTAGTATAGAGCAAAAGGGAGGTTTTGTTTGATTTTCTAGTTAAGTGTTTACTTGTAAGACTTCTCTTACTAGACACATGAATATATATGGTGTAGATCTTAGTCAAAGGGACAAGGTAAGGTTCAAGTGATGGGTCTTGGTCTTAGGTATGGGCTTGGTCTTGGTCTAAGTCAAGGAAACAAAGCATGGTGTTGCATTTATGAAGTATGGTGTAGTACTTTGACCAAGTGAAGAGTTTTCTATATATCTTTGTATAAATGGCAAGAATTTCGGCATTTATAAGATATATATGATATATTTGAGTAACTTTTATGTATTGGGTATAAAAGTGGGTATTTGTTGAAGCGTAGAAAAGTTTTGGTGGTTCCGGGAGTGCCTAAACGCAATTTATCGCGAAACGTATACACTTTACGTAGCCGATAAAAATCAAAAGAACAAAGATCATAATTATCCTCAAAATAATTACTTAACCCTTGTTTGATGTAAACATTTAATTGCTTGATGCCCGTTTACATTGAACGCTAATTTTTAGCTTACGCGATTTAGCTTAATATTTACGATTTAAAGCAAACGCGTACAATACAAAAGGTACATTGTGGATTTATCGACGTCGTCAATGACTTGAAAACACAGGGTGGTTATACAAAATGTGTTCCACATCAAACGAAAATATCTTAAAAAGGGTAATATATACACATATAGAACAATATAGACAATCAAAGTTTTTCTCTAATATTCTATGATAGTCTGTACAAATAAATACTAAAGTTAAAATTTAATATTTTTGAATAAAATGATTTAGTAAGGTATTATGCAATATAAATAGTGTGTACTACTATTTGCCGCGATCACCCCACTAAGACAAAAAAGAAGGTTTCCGAAACTTGGATGCCATATTAATCTCATAACCTTCAATCAGTAACCGTAGAAACGAACTTACCTTTGCTTTCTTCATCAGAAAGAATTCCTTTGTGAAGAAAAGAGAACAACTCTTTTTTGATAGTATAGATGGCTGGAGGAATTGCCAACAATATAGATTTCAATTCCAAATCGTGTCCGTGAGCATTGTCTCCCCTGAAGCAATCAGATTTTAGAATCTACTCCTCGCACCTTTCATTTTTCATTTCTTCTCACAATCAAATTCCTCCTGTATATAATACAACTATGAATGTGACATGTGATAAACGCTTTAAAATTTCCAAAAATATTTTGTCCGTTTTGATCCTGAAATTAAAACATGTGAGCCAAGCATTGAGAAACTTTAGATTTTTTGACTTGTTTTTGTAGAAGGCAATGATTTCAATATGTCGGCGTACACAAGAAATACATACAATTAAATTATATAGTTACCTTTTGCTTTCAGAATAGCTCAAAGCCTCAATCTTATAAAATAGAAAAAAAATTTAACTCGGTGCAATATATATAATTTCAAACTTGATATTTCAATGCGATTTCAACTTGTCTCACAAATTTGGTCAATGATGGGCGTTCTGTGGGATCTTTAGACAAACACCGATATGCGACTTTTGAGAACCATTGTAAACACTTTGGTGAAATTTGCTCCTTTAGACACTCAAGGATGATAGTATCCAGTTTATTTTCTTTGTAGTGCGTTTGCACTAATGTCGTCAAATACGTGCTTATATCCACACCGAAAGAATACATGGAATCTCACATAAAGATTTCTTTTTTGAATTGTTGCCATTGGTCGTGCCATTTCCCTTGCCAAATTCTCGTTTCCATTCTAGAAAATAAACATAACACCGTTCAACTAATAGCATCAATAGATTCTAAATTCAACTGGTTGCTAATAAAAGTTTTATTTTCAAAAAAAATGATGACATACCTGAGGTAAAATCACGGATATGACTGATTATGTAAAGACTAAAGAGTCAAAAGTTGTGCCCGTTATCTTGGCTTTTCGGGTGTTGGTTTGAAAAATCATTTGTTACTTTTAGACCGAGGTGGCAATTTCGACCATGTTAGTTAACAATGGTTTGATTCAGGGTAGGCCCGATCTTTTTCTTTTTCACAAAGAAGGCTCAGAGTTGCGACTGCGGGACGGGATTAGAATGTACCCGATCCGCCATGGCTGCAAACACGTAGTCGTGCTGCCTCGCCAAGATACGTTTAATAAACGCATAAACGCTGCTGTGTCTTCATCGCCTATAATAAACTGCAAATTAAATGACGAAGAGGTTTCAAAAATAGCGATTTTCTCAGCCAACCAAGCACCAGCAAACAAAGTGTAAGCTAAATGCATTATACAAATCATGATGTAAATGCAGTCCGCATAAGCATAAATAAACAATTATCGATGTTTATAAGCAATTACAATTATAAGACTGGCAGGCTTTGAAACAATTTGGCTCAGAGTTGCGAGTGCGGGACAGGATTAGAATGTACCCAATCTGCCATGGCTGCAAACACGTAGTCGTGCTGCCTCACCAAGATACGTTTAATAAGCGCATAAACGCCACAATATCTTCATTGCCTATAATAGACCGCAAATTAAATGATGAACGGGTTTGAAAGTGCCGGGATTAAAATACACCCAATTCACCATGGCTGGAAACACATAGTCGTGCTTGCCCCGCCAAGATAAGTTTTATAAACAAATAAACGCTACAGTATCTTCATTGCGTATAGTAAACCGCAAATTAAATGATTAACATGTTTAAAAATAAGCAATTTCCTCAGCAAGCCAACAATTAGCAAACAAAGCATAAACAAATCATGGTGTAAATGCAGTTTGATGAACACAGAACGTAAACATCACCTATACCTTCTTAGTATTTTCTTCTAAGTTTCAGCACCGATCCAGGTATACATCACACTCGTAATATATTTCTCTGTAGGGGTTACGTGTTTAAAGATCTGTACCCAACAAGATAAAACATGCCTATTGTCTCTCCCAAACTAGGTTTCAACATACACCTTTGTCAATCTTTATAGCTCTGTTCGGGTTCTGCCAAGCCATGGATAGCGTGCAACGAAGGATATTTAATCGATATCCAGTTTTATGGCGCTCATACTCATGAGCTCAAAAACCATATGAAAAGCCATTTTGACAGCTCAAACATGGGCAGAAAGCATGTGCAGGCCAAAACCCGAAAGCATAAGCTAGCCCAAACCATCAATCTTACATAAGCTTGTCGAGCCACATCGAACCACATTGGATAAAAGGGTCTTCGACCCGACATGGCTGCAAACACGTACTCGTGCTGCCCCACCATGATAGGGTTAGGTTTCACTTGCAAATATAAGCGGATTTTTTTATTTTTACATCGAAGTAAACAATGGCCAAATTACACGTTTGCCAAAGTGTAACAATTCATTACACCCCCCCCCCCCCCCCCCCCCCCCCCCCCCCCCCCCGCTTTCAGTCTGGCTTATTTTTAAGCCATGAGTCATAACAAACATACGTCGCCCAACCGTAGTATCGGTAGCACGCCAATGGTAAGGCAACGAAAAGAGCGATGGCGTCGAAGGAGCATAAGCCGAAATATAAGCAAGCCCAAACCATAAATCATAATTATAACTTTATATAAAAGGCAAAAACACTGCCATAAATCATAACTTTACACAGAAAGAACAAAGCGAGGTTTCAATTAACATATAACATAATGAAATCAAACTGGAAAACAAATTACCTTCTTTTTTTTCCCCAAAGGTAAAATAAAATATTTGCCAAATAAATAGTTAGCCAAAGCAAATAGGCAGACCATAACGTGCCACGCCACCGAAACCACCACCACAACAATTAAAACCAACGCCATTAGATAGCAACAACAATTGTATCATCGAAACAGCCACCACACCATGAGATAGAACATACCATAAACCTCGTCTTCTTTTAGAGAGAGAGCAACAAAGATCGGTGAGATCTGTTTTAGAGAGAGAGAGAGATCAGATTGAGTTTGAGAGAGAGAGAGAAGAGGTATGTGTGTTTGAGAGAGAGAGAGAAGGGGTATGTGTTTTTGGTTGGGTTGAGATCTGTAAACACGTGGATGTATGCCTGGAAACAAAAAACAGTGGGCTGGGTTTTTTGACGGGTTTTCTGACCGGGTTCTTTGGCGGGTTGCATTTATGGCAGTAATGCATTTATAACGCCTCGGGGGAACGATCTCGAGCTTTAATTATATAGTATAATTTAGTTTGTATATAAGGTTTTATGTGGGTACGTAACTAGAATCACGAAATAAAGAAATAAAAATGAAAGATTGTTTTACCTGATTGGCAAAAAAATGGCGACATATACATAGAAGATTCGGCACTTTCATTTGAATTGCTTTCACCAAAAAATGACATTCCTTTCGTATAGCCTTAGAAAAAATTCCTTCAAAATAATATTAACATAAACAATCATGTATAATATTTAAATTTTAAATTAAGTAATACAGTAATAAATATAATTCTTAAAACCCAACATCCCAACACAACAACATTAGATATAAAAGTCTAAACACCCTTTTAACCTAAACACTTCTTTAACCTCCCACTTTTCCTCCCACCTCCCATTTACCACACGCCACCATGAAAAAACCACCTTGGTACCCACACGAACCATCACCACTGATATCATCCACTACCACCACGAACCGCAAGCACCTTACCCCGCCAAACGCCGCTAACACACACCCTTACCAGAACCGAACGTCGCCGCCAACGAACACCCTTACCACCGCGAACCACCATACATCGTCAACAGAAGCCACCAAGAACGCCGCTAACAAACGACGCCAACGAACCACAACCACCTTAACAGCATAGGTCGTCAGGAAGTGTTTGGATTCGGGTTGTTCTTGACTAAAGGTGGTGTTTGGATTGAGGCTGTTTTTTTTACGCAAGCAAGAAAGTAGCAAATATTGCAAAAAATACACAAGTTACTAATTACCTTATAATGTTGAATAAGTTATATCCAAAAGAATTTTAAGAGGGAGGGGTACCCTTGGCTGGTGAGGCTGCACCATCACACCAGCCCAACCAATTCTGGCGCCAACGATACCGGACCTTGCGCTGCGTTGTGCCTCCTCGCGCCGTCACCACCGGCCAGCGCCGTGGGATTTTTCTCTTTTTTTGATTTTCAAGGTGGGTATTGTGTTTTTAATGTGAGGTTTTGTGTTTGTATTTGTGTTTTTATGTGTGTTTGTATTTGTGACTGTGATGTTCTTTTATTACACGTGGCTGTGGAGAAGCTGTGGAGAAAAAGATAAGGAGGTGTGTTTGTGTAAAAACCATCCCTTTGGTTTAGCTAAATTGCTATACACTCTGTTTTAGTATTTTTTGTTTATACAATTTAAACCTTTTTGGTATTTCTATTACATTGAAAGTCCATGTCTTTCAATTTATTATAAGTTTCATGTAATGTCTTTTTTTTTAAATTTTAATGTAATGTTTTTAATTTTAATGAAGTTTATTTATGTTAAATAATTGTGTATTTTTTGTTTTTAAATGAAAAATAAAATAAAAAAATTTGCTATGGCTTAAGCCAACGAGGGAGCCACCCGAATGTGGTGCCATAGCAATTCTGGTGTCACAGCATTTTTGCTGACGTGACAACACTTTTTGGTTCATGGCTCATGGGTACCCAATGCTTTAAAACAGTGTCACGTATCTAACTGTTAAGTATAATTTGATTTCATGTTAAATGTAATTAAACAAGCAGGATTACCCGCGCGTTGCTGCGGGACGTTAATTTTTCGCGCGTTGTTGCGGGCCATTGTTATTATTATTATTATTTTTTTAATTTTGTGCGGGTTTATTTTTTCGGTCTCATGTTTAATAGTTTGTTTTTTTTCTTATATGACCTTATGTGTTGGGCCTCATGTTTAAATGTTTTTTTCTTTGGTTATATGTTTTTTTTGTGCGGGTTTATTTTTTCGGTCTCATGTTTAATAGTGCGGGTTTATTTTTCGGTATCATGTTTAATAATTTGTTTTTTTTCCTTATATGAGTTTATGTCCCGCGCGTTGTTGCGGGGCGGTAATTTTTTTTTTTTAGTTTTTTTTTTGCGATTTTTTTTGTCTCATGTTTAATAGTTTGTTTTTTTTATATGGGCTTATGTGTTGGGCCTCATGTTTAAACCTTTGTTTTTTTTTTGCTATATGGGTTTTTTTTTAAATGACACTGTTTAATGCAATCTAAAGTTGTACGTTTGTGACTATGTCGATTATTTTAAAGTTGAATCGGTACTTTTGTAATATTTTTTCCCCCTATTTTGTGCCAAAAATTAAAAAAAAAAATTTTTGGGCCGGCCCAAAGTGGGAGCCCAGGCCCATTGTACAGTAGAAGCACTGTAGCTTCTACTGTACAATGCAAAATGTATGTTTTATAATTGGGGGAATTACATATATATCCCTAATTTGTAGAGAAATTACATATATATCTAAACTAACTTAATTTTTACATTTATATCCCTCATTTTGTTTCAAAATTACGTATATAATTCCCCTTTTTTTTTTTTGTTTTTTTTTAAAAATTCTCGAAATATCTTAAATAAAATTCACTATACTTGTGTATTTTGGTGCATAAAAAAGTTATGGAAAGAAGTTTTACATAAAAGTGTGTAGTGTGCGGAAAAATATTATGAAAAAAAACGTTTGTGCATTAAATCTTTTTTTTGTGCATCAAAAAAATCGTTTTTGTACCCAACTTCTTTTGACTTTTTACATCAAAATTTTATTACACATCATACTATAACAAGTTAAAAATTTTAGGCATTAATAAATTTTTGTACATCATAATTTCGTTTTTTGTGCATTAAAAAAACATAAAAACTCAAAATTAGAAAAACTTTCTTTACAAAATTTTTATTGATTCACAAAATTTTATACTTGTTATATACTATGATGCACAATAATATTTCGATGAAAAAAATAAATAGAAGTTTGGTACGAAAAACGAATTTTTAATGCAAAAAAAATGATTTAATGCACAAACATTTTTTTAACAATTTGTTTTGGCAAAACTATCCACTTTTAGAAAAACTTCCTTCACAACTTTTTTATGCATTAACATACACGATCTTGTGGAATTTTTTCAAAATTTTTCACGAATTTTGTTTAAAAAGAGGGATATATATGTAATTTTGAAACAAAAGATGGACATATATGTAATTTTTAAATTTGTTTGGATATATATGTAATTTCTTTGCAAAATAGGGATATATATGTAATTCTTCCTTTATAATTTTATGGTTAAGAAGTTATTAGTTGAAATCTGTAATTTTTAAAATAATAGTAAAGTGATTAACAACTTTTGAGGTGACAGTAGAAAAAAAGTTCAACTTTCAATGATTCAAATTGTTTGACTAAAAAGGTACTAATTCCAATGTATTAAATACTTTTATCCGGTGTGTTTAGCAGCACATGTGGAAATATGTGTTTTAAGGGTATTTTTGAATTATAAAAAAAAAAAAGAAGGTGCTTCAATAGTTGAAGAAAAGCTGAAGGAAAAGTTAAATGAAGTATTTTTTTGATGATGTGAAGCTGATGTGGCGAAAGAAAACTCTCAACCACACCCTCCACTTTTAAATTAGCGTGAACTGAATAACATCTTTTTAGTTGATCCGTACGTGTAGTTGAATCTTTGATTCTTCATGTCACGAGGATAATACTTTTTGTACGGAACAAGAATGATCTACAAAGTACAAAACAATATAATATAGGGTACTATTATTGGTACCGTAGCTCATCCAAAAGTATTAAAAAGTACAAAATATTTTTTTTCATTTTTTTGTTAACGATTGAACATAATTTTCTATCAGTTTTTGTCCTGTATTTTTTATCATTTTTATACTTTTGACATATTAAATTTTATATTTTTTGTTTCGTACTTTCAGTTTTGTAACTTATAATAAAAACAAAATTATAAATTTTTTTTTAAAGAAAACAAGAAAACCAAAGTGGGTACAAATAGTGTATTAATATAAATATTCGCGCAAAAATGATATATATATTTAATGATCTTCATGTTTTGATAATAACAAATATAATGTTATACTACGTAAAAGTTTACGTAAACAAGTTATTTAGTCGAAAGTTTACTTGACGACGACAAATCCTTAAGGTATGAATATGACATTATTAAACATAGTTAATGATCAAAGAAAAATATTATTATTTGCATAAACATTTTCTAATCAAATGATTTAAGTTAACACATGATTAATTATAAGTTAGTTGTATTAATCATATAAGACAAAATAAGATAAACCATAAGTGGAAATAATCTTTTCATATCTTCTTAAATCTAGAAAATCTTTCCTTATTAGTGATAAGAAATATCTTGTTCTAGAAGAATATAATAAACTAGTTTTATTAAGTACAAAACAATATTTTGTATAGATTTGGGGTTAATCATAAAATGACAAATATTGTCCCAGCTCCCCTAACGGATCCACCTAATACACTAGACGGATCCTGTTACGGTGGATCCGTAGGTCGCAGCTCAACCAGCTGTCTGGGACAGATTTGAATTTCAAAGGCTTGCCTATAAATAGCAACCTTAAGCTTTTATTTTAAACAACTCTTGACAAATATTTTTCACATACATCTTTTATCTTTTATATTCTTTGATCATTATACTTGTTACATAATCCATTACAAGTGATCAACTCATTCCACTCTTTAGTGAAGAACACTTACAAAGACGTCAAGCTTCAAGTGTTAATAGTTTAGTTGTGTCATCACGTTTGTGATAATCATTCATCTTGTATATCTTGTGTTGTGTGTTGTGTGTATCATATGTGTATGATAGGTTAGTATTTAGGCTACAAAATACATAGTGTGTTAGATTGGTTCTATCTCAAAGTAGAACTCGGTATTTAGCTTAGTACCGAAAAAAGTGTAAGCGACGTGTACGGTTTTCTCCGCCTAAAGGGAGCTTGTTGACATAGTGAAGATAACTCTCAATTTGGGTACTTGGGGAGTGGAGTAGGGCGAATAGAAGCTTCATAGCCGAACCATTATAAATCATTGGGTCATCGGTTTAATCTTTCTTATCTTTACTTGTTCATATTTCGTAGATTACTTATTTACTTATCGCATCGCTATCATATACACTTGTGTATATCTCTTGAGTTCACATAGGTCAATAATCTAAGGTTTATTTTAAAACAGTAAAAACTATTCAACCCCCCTTCTAGTTTCCACAAACTCAAATAGTAAAATAATGATATGAGCATTTGAATAATAAATATTAAAACAAAAACGTTGATCATGGGTACCGAACGAGATAATCAATCATAGAAGTTTTACCTTTTGTCCACCAATTTTCTCATTTTTTTCACTATTTTAAGAGAATGCTGAGAATGGAATGGGAATCAATATTGATTTACCAATTCCATTCTCAAGTACAAACAAACACGAGAATGCTCTTCCATTCTATTTCTCTGCTTTCCATTCCATCATACCAAACATCCCTTTAGACCTTAGTGACATTCGGTTTGAGCCTACCCAAACTATTCCTCTAGAGAACGATAACGACCCTCGAGTCTTGCATATACTACACTACACCGATTAGGTACACTACATAGGGGATTGTAAAACTTTTGTGTTTGCAATCCACGCACATCAAGTTTTTTGCGCCACTGCCGGGGAATAGTATAGGTTTCGACTTCTATCTAGCTTAGGTCTACCCACAAGATTCTTATCAAGTGAGATTTTTCTTTTATTTTTAGTATAGCCTTCTCGTAGTCTATATTTTCTTTGTTCCCTTTGTTTTGTAAATCACTCTTTCGCTCACCATCATAATGTATGAAAGGCCACCTACCACACCATTTCGAAACCCACCACGAAACACAACCTTTCCATTCTAAAATAATACCTTGATGTTCCAACAATATCAAGATGAATCTATCTATGATGCGTGGACTCCTTTCAAAA
>BQNB010101768.1:0-24400 GCA_026074375.1 Tanacetum coccineum | reverse complement strand
ATTTTTTTTATTTTTCTTTTAAAAACTTATAAAATAAGCTGAATTAACAAACTTTAAAAAAGACACTTTTTACAAAACACAAAAATAAGCTAGAAATAAGCTAAAACCAAAAGACAGTTAACTTTTTTTAACTAAGTGACCATAAGGGCTAAACTGTTTGGCTAAATAAGCAACAAGAAAAAGCAAATAAGCTAACAAAGATGACTACCCTAACCTAATAAGCAAAGCTAAGCACAAATTAAGCAAATCCAATAAGCCATAAGCTCAGAAAAGCAAATAAGCTATTTGGCCTAAAAAGCTAGAAAAATATACTAAAAGGGCACTTTCAAGCTAAAAATTAAGCTAGCAAACCAAAAAGCTAATGCTCAAAACCTAAAAACAGATTAAGCTACCATTATAAGCTATAAGAAGAAGCAAAAATTAAGCAGATTGAATAACCAATAAGCTAAAAAATCTATTGAAAAAGGCTAAATTACTCATTATGAGCTGAGTGATTTTTAAGTTTTTTGTAAAAGACAAACTGGCTTTTGCAGCCCTAAAAATAAGCTAGTATAAGCTGTTCTAAAACCACAAAAAGCTTAAATAGATTAAGCTTACAATCCAATGAGCTTATGCAATCAAATTTAGACCCTAAAACAAGCTTAAACTTATCTAAAATGGATATTGAAATCAGGACTTTTAAAACTTTGAAAAGAAGACTGAAAGTTATGACAGGTTTGGACTTAAAATCAAAATGGCAAATGAAAACAAAGAACAGCTCATTCATATAGCATAAAGACTCAAAACAAGCATCAAAATGGAACTTACAAGTACTAAATCAAAATCAAGCCAAATAAGTTAGATTAAAAGGCAACATGGCCACAGATTCAAATCATGGTTACAATTAACCTTAAACTAGAATTTTAAACTTTAAAAACTAATTTAAACTAACTTATGAACTAAAATTAAGCTGGTTAAAACTGACTTAAAGGCCAAAAATAACTTTTAGTCTCTGTTGACCCATTTTGAACCTAATGCCAAACACTCCTTAAGGATCTGAAAAACCATTTTAAGCTTAAAATAGCTTAAGAAAACTTGTGAAAACCAAAAACAATTAAAGCTTATGGTATAATAAAGACATTTAAGCAATTAGAACATAAAATTAAGCAATAAAAATAAGCAAACTAGATTAAGCAGTATTAAAGACTAAAATTGGCAGTTTTAATGAAAAGCTTAAGCAAAGAAGATTAAAACATTAAGCAACCATACATAAGCATTAAACAACATAAATAAGCATAAATAAGCAGACATAATCAGTAATAAGCTAAGGAACAGTAAATAAGCTAAAAATGGAAAATGAAGCTAACTATTTCCCTTTGCTCAAACAAGGGCATAAATTGCTCAAAAGAGCTTTTCTACAAGCTCTAGCTTGTCAAAGACAAGCAAGTAAACCCATAATCCCTTCCAGGTTTGGCTTATCATCCAAGTTAGCTTTTTGAGGTGATTTTTGAGTAAAGACTTAGTTAAGCTTTTGAAAAAGCTTAACTAAGTTTGACATGAGTAAAAGAGCTGATTAGCTTATGAAAATGGTTTTAGAACACAAATTTAAGCTTAAATGCATAAGGTAAAAACATAATTTAAATTGACAGAATTTTAAAACTTTTAAAACTAAAATTTCATTAAACTTAAAAACATTACAAGGTTTGAAAAGTAAAGTACAATTTAAAGTAAATAAGACTGAAAAATGAAGTTACACTACTCCTAAACTACTTGAGTTCAAATGTCGAAAATAAGCCCCATTTTATAAGCTGTTCATGAAGCTTGGGGTGTGTTAGTTATGTTTCTTGTGTGAGGGCTTCAAAAGCATAATCATAGCCATCCAAAAGTCTTGTTCTCCAAGCCAATTCATTACAGCGCTTCATTTTTTGTCTTCAAATCATCACCCAATAAGAATTCGAGGGATTGCCAAGGTGAAATTGTTTGTTTGTGGTGTGGAGTTTGTGAGAATGATAGGTTTAGGGAAGAGGGATTATGAATTCGTGACATTATGTGTCAGGTGCGGGGGGGGGTGGGGGGGGAGCGTGAATGAATGTTACAAAACCGTGATTGAGCAGGTTAGTCAACCATTAGTGTTGACTTAAAGTGTCTGTTGCAATGTACGGTTTATGTTGATTTTATGTGTTATACGTGTTTATATGTGTTTGTGTGGGATATGATTGAGATTGGGATAATATCCTTTGAGGCGTGAATCGTCTCATTGGGATTGGATTAGTGTTGAAATGTTTGTGAAGTTCATTTCGTTCACTTATGGTGACAAGAAATTGATTTGGTGATTGAAAGCGGTTTCGCGTTAATGTGTAAAGTATTTATACGTCTACGTATTTTTGTTGTTAGTAATTTAAGATAAGTTTAGGTTTTAGAGTTAAGTTTTAGAGAAAGAGTTATTTGATGGAGAAATTTCATTTTTATCACGTTTAGTGATGATGGAATTGATGAGTTATTTGAGAGATTTATTTTTAGGTTAATATGTGGGTTATTTAGGTGATGGATTAAATATGAGAAAGTGTGTCATTGTGAAAGAAATACGTTTGTTAAAATATGAGAGTTTTTGGAAGACTTTCTATTTTTAGAAAGTGAATTTGGAAATGAAAAGTTATTTTTAGAAAGTAGTTTTCAAGCAAAATGGTTTAACAAATAGCTTATATTGTTTTTATAAAATAATAGGTATAAAGGAAGTAATAATTATTTAAATAAAAGAAAAAAATGATTTTTTTTTGCATTGAATAGTAAAAAATCGAAAATAAAAAGGAAAAATTAAAACAGAGAAAAGAAACTAGTTTGAATCTAATATAATAACTAGTTATAGTTTAAATCTAAAACACTTCTTAGTGTAGGTCTCTATACAAAAACAAAAATCCCTTACCCCCCCCCCCCCCCTCATGTGATGAAAATTGCAAAAACAAAAAAAGAGGAGAAAGAAGAGAAAATTTTTAGGGATCTTTTATAAGGTAAATTTTCTAATCTTTTGCTCAATTCTAGTTTATTTTATTAATCTTATTTCATTAAATAATAAATCATGTTAATATTAATATGATGGAGTAAGGTTCAGTAAAATCTGTAAATTTAGGTTTTAGATCTTTACTTAAAATCGTTTTTATATTCATTAATGAATGGTTAATCATGTGCAATTAGGGTTTTAGGATTAGTAAATTCGGAGTTAAATTGTTTTGCGAGAGTCATAACTTGGTCATACGGAAATATTTTAATAATTTTCAAAAGCCTAAAATTATCTACAGAGAGTTTACTTTCAAACCCCATAGGTTTCAGGAATTAAAAGTGAGTGGAAGTTATTTAAATAATTCAAACAAGATTCGTTGTCAAGGCTGAGTTTTTATGTCAGATTTAGGTCAAATTGTGATAAGTAAAAACCTATTTAAATTTGAATTAGACTTATACCTTATACATTAGTCCATTATTATGTGTCTATTAAAGATCAACCAAAGGAATTTAATCAATTCGAAGTCTAAGTATGATTTTTAAGCCTAAACTTTTTAGTGCGCAATCAGACCCGAATTGGGACTGTTTTGGAGTTTGATTTTCTTAGGAGTACTTGTGTATGTAATTGACACTTGGGAGTCTCAAAGTAGTTAATATACTCATTAATGAACATAGGTAATTTTTGGTTTTAATTATGAAGGTCATTTAGTTAAGGTTTTGAGTGCGATAAGTCACGTTAAAATTCTACAGTTTGGCACGAATTGTGACTAGCTAGTGAAACTTGATAAGTAAAGTGGTTTAAGTTGGGAATGGAGTCAAGATGGGTCCCATATGGTTTTAATAAACATCTTAGGACATCCATCATATGTATGTTATACATGTATATTAAGCTTTCGGCTTAATAGCGTGTAACACGAAATTATTCTGGTTGCGTAGATTTGTGATTGTCATTTGTAAAGCCTTGTTGGAAGCTTTTGAGTGCTAGGCAATGGTTTGAGTGTCATATCCTTATCTTTTCTAAGATTTTCATTGGTGGTGAAACGATGCTTGAGTATTCGTACGTTTTATTACTTGATATTTGAATGGTTGAGCTTTAAAAATGCAGTGCAGTGTGGCTATTAATTTGCCTTTGTGTTTGTATGAGTAGACATAGTGGAGACGGGTGGCTTGGATCATGAGGATCTTCCTTCACCCACTTGAGTTGAGCCGAGCTATTTTTGTTTGAGCTATATGATTTAATATGTGTTGAGTTGAGCTGATTGTCGGTAGTATGTGATTGTTCATGTTATGCCATGGACACTGTGTCTTTATCACAGTAATGGTTGGAATTGTTTTGAAATGTTTTGAGGTCGGTGTCTAAACCTATGGCATGTCTCACCACCTAAGTGTTGACGTGTTTTAGCACTCGTTTTCAGGTTCTCCGGTGATCGCGATATGATGTAGGAAAGTTTGCTAGTGAGACCCGTTAGAATGCGTTCGATTGAGGATCTTGATTGGTGCTAGGTCTTTGTTTGGTTATATGTTTGTTTCGAATTTCTAGTTTATGTTTATGGATTTTGTAGACTGGTAGGATGGTAAACCCCTTAATCATTCCATACGTTGTTGTTCTATTCTGGATGTATGTTATCATACATTGTGTCTTTGTTTTTATTTCACTTATTTAGTATTTCTCTATTTAAGATGCATTGTTGCTTTTTAATATCCTTTTCATTTTGTCGCGCCTTACCTTGCGTTTCCGCCTTGGCGGGGTGTGACAGTGAAAGGGATGGATGTTGGTGGGAAAGTTTGTTTTTCCTGCGTTTGGGATAATTGGGGGTAACGAAGGTTAGTGGTGTTAGGGTATAAAGTGGTGTAAGGACTAACATGGTTAGTCCTTAAGGACTAATGATGTAAAAGTATAGGGGGTTGTATGGTAAAGGGGGTTAACGGGGTAATTGTATAAGGCTAATGGGCTTATCACTTTAGTTTTTGTGTTAGGATAAGCTATACGTAGAGGATTTGGTTTTCATTGACAGAAGTTATTTTAATAAGCTTAATGGGCTGACCCGGCCCATGAAATGGGTACGGGTTGGCCCTTTTAAGATTTCTTCGGATTCGGCTTTGTCTTTCACTTGTTGATTTTTTGACTTTGACTTTTTAACTGGTTGACTTTGACTTTGACTTTGGACTTTTTTCCGCTCTTTCCAACATCCCATGCTTGGTTTTTTGTTTTGGCATTTAATGTCAATTTTGGTCTTTTAGGGCGCGTTTTATTAGGTATAAGGAATGTGTAATTAAGCACATACACTTTATGGGACAATTCCAGCCTGTTTTTAACAAGTGAAGCTTAATTCAAGCTCTTAAGAGCAATTTACATCCAGTTTAGTGGGATTAAGGTACAAATCTCTAGTTCTCTATTTTATCTTATTGTTCTGTTTAGCTTATTATCTGCTTATTTAGTTGTTATTTAGTGCTTATTTATGCTTATTGCATCTTAGTATAGTTTAATATTGTCAGCTTATAGTTTAGATCTTACTAGTTTTAGCTTAAGAGTTAAACTGTCTTAAAATTCTAGTTAATAGCTTATTGTTCTAGCTTATTAGATATTGCTTAATTGTGGTTGATGATTTATTATTAGTGCTTAATTAGCTTAATACTAAATCTGTTTTAACAAATATCAGCCTAATTTAACCTTTCATAGTTTAAAAAATGCAAAATAAGTTTTTAAAGGTGTGTTTGGCACAAGCAGTACTAACTTGTGTTAGTACTACTTAGGTCATTTTGGTTTTTTAGTCAGATTCAATCAGCTTTAACTTAGTCCTAAAGCCAGTCTTTATAAGTTTTTAAAGTTTAAATCTCAAAAGTTAGGTTCAATTTACTCTTAGTTTGAATCTGTAGTAATCTAGTATGATAACATGGCTTAATTTGTTTAGATCTTCAATAAGTGGTTTTGGTGTTCATTTCATACTTGCTTTGAGTCCTTTATGCAGTAGAAGTAAGATAGGTTAAGAGTGCAATTTCTATTTTGGCTTTAAGTCTAAAACTGTTTTAGTGTCTTCAAAGTTTTAAAAGTCAGTTTTCATTAGCTTAATTAGAGTAGATTAAGTTTGATTTAAAGTCTGATATTGATAAAATAAGCTCTTTATATATCAAGCTTCATCTGTTTTCACTTTTCACGTTTTCACAATAGCTTATTGTTAGGTTCATAAAAAGTGTCGATTATGTGGTTTAATTATATTTAGTCAGTAGTCTTTATTTTGTTTAGAATAAAAATAGTTTGTAATAAGGTATATTATGCTAAAAGTAAGAAACATAATTGCCAAAGAAGAGGGACTAGAAGTGAAAAATAAAGGAAGGGAAGCCTCCTTCCTTCTCCTATAAATACCCCTTCTAATCATCATTAGAAGGTGATGCCTTGTAATAAACTTTTCCTTTTTCCCTCCATTTTATAATATTTTGAAATTTGAATACTTGCCATCCTCTACTATTCTCTCTAAGCTTTCATGAACAATATGTATGATTCAAGATAAACAAGACCTAACAAGTGGTATCATACGCCATTAGAGGATTAGAATGATTCGATTTGTGAGCTAATACACATCCGAGAACCTCAAGATGATATTCGTTGGATTCGATTGAGATTCTTGAGCTTTCGAGTTGTGATTTGGCAATTATTTTGAGTTTTTGGACGTAATCGAGTATTCTACTGGATTTGACGTGACGTAGTTTTGTGGAGTTTTCATTTTCAGTACTATTTTACCATTCTCGGAAGTATTTCAGCATTCACGGAAGTGATTTTTGTATTTTCGGATCGTTTTTCTGATAGTTTTTGCTTACTACTCTTAGTTTCTAGATAGAAAAGTATTGTAATAGATATATACACATTTTCGGTTCTATCGAAAATCGTATATTAGGAGATTATTGATAAACTCGGTTGAAGATCGAGTTTTATAAGTTTTCACACATTTTCGGTTTTATCAAAAAGTGTGAATAAGGACTTAGTGAATTTACTCTCGGGAATACGCTTACAAAGTGTTAAAACCACAATTTCACGGTTTTATCGTGAATTGGGATTTTGAAAACAATTCTTCAATTTATAAAATTCGGAAGTCAAATTCGGTTCTATCGAATTTGACGTTATATGTGTTTTCGATTATTCAGTCATCATAAATTTTGGTTTTATCGAGTTTGTGGTCATTGTTAATCCATAGTCAACGAATTTTTCAAAACTCGGTTCTATCGAGATTGCTATAATCGATTTTAGGATTAAGGGTATTTCCGAGTTTAATACGTTTTAGGAATACCGAGTTTGTTAGTATTTTTTCCGAGTTTAGTTCTGTTCGAGAAGTGTACCGAGTTTCAGACTACTTGTTATCCGAGAATAGTGTTGTCCGAGTTTCACAATTGTTACCGAGTTTGGAAATCTTCTCACAAATATCACTCATTTTCGTCTACAAAGATCCAATCTTTGAATCATACGAAATGTCAACATCCAAAACATATCAACAATCCCTTGCTGATGCCGGTTCTGAGACTAGGCCTTCCATGCTTAAAAGGGGTAGTTATATACCGTGGGCAAGTAGATTTAGACGATATATAAATCGAGAGAGGGAAAACCGAAAGTGGCTTAACAAAGCACTTGATGAAGGTCCTTATCAGTTTGAGATGTTCATTCCTAACAATTCGACAGTTCCGAAATTGCAAACTGCTGAGGATTTACAAGGAGATGCGTTATTGCACTATGATGTTGAGATGGAGCTCATGAATCTGATTCTTCTTTCTATTCCAAATGACATTTATAATTCTGTGGATGCTTGTACTTCGGCTAAATACATGTGGAAAAGAGTTGATCGTCTTATAAGGGGAACTATACAAAACAAAGTTGATAGAGAAACTCGTTTTACAAACGAATTTGATTAGTTTGTTGCTGAACCAGGGGAAGCACTTGTTTCAGTTTACAATCGTTTTGCTCAGTTAATGAACGATTTGGAAAGAAATGACATGCATTTTCCAATTGTTACAATTAACACAAAGTTTCTTAATAGCTTCCAACCGGAATGGTTGAAATATGTTACCCAATTTCGTCTTGCTAAACGTTTGACAGTGGATACGTTTGATGATCTTTTTGATTACCTTCAGTAATTCGAGAAACTGGTTAATGTCTCAAGAGCAAAGAAGTTAGAAAAATCTCATGATCCTTTGGCTCTCGTAGCACATATAGGTTCATCTTCCAGAAACACATCATCTTATTATGTGACACATCCTACGTCTGTGGTTGATTATGAAGATGAATACCAGCAGGATGATGTTCACACCAATTCTGAAGATCCTTTAACATCTGCAATGTTGTTACTTGCTCGAGTCGTTACTCAAAATTTTTCTACTCCAACAAATAATCGTCTTCGCACTTCATCCAATACTAGAAACCAAGCAAAAAAAAAAAAAAAAAAAAAAAAAAAAAAATAAAAAAAAAAAATAAAAAAAAAAAAAAAAAAAAAAAAAAAAAAAAAAAAAAAAAAAAATAAAATCATTCAAGGTGACAGGGTGAATATTCAAAGCAGGAACTCTGGTAATGCTGGAAGAAATAATAGACGAGCTTATGTTCAGGAGGAAATCATAGAGGGATCGAATGCTCCAAATGAGACCGGAAATGTTCAAAGGACTCTTCGAACCTCGTCTTCAGGAAACACTTCAACTGTTCAATGCTACAACTGCAGTGGAAAAGGACATTATGCTAGGAATTGTCCAAAGCCAAGAGTTCGGGACTCGAAATACTTCATGGAACAAATGTTGCTGGCAAAACAGGATGAAGCTGGAGTAATTCTTACCGATGAGCAGAATGATTTTCTCTTTGCTGATGCTTCAAGGATGGAAGAAATTGAAGAACTCAGTGCAAACATATGCTATAAATATTTGATTCACCAAATGGGAATGTTAATAGTGGCAGTATTGAAAAAGATACATATGTTCCTGATCTATGTGCGTTAGAGCAATTAGCTAGAAATGCATATCAGGAAGCTAAAAAACAACAAATATTTGCTCAAAAAGTTCAAAAACAAAACACGAATTTGACTAGTCAGCTTGAGTTGTATAAGGAAAGGGTTCGGGTTTTGGAAAACATAAACGCGGATAATAATTATCTCAACGAATTTCTTGAGGCTGATAAACGAGCAAAACATTTTAGTCAACAAGCCCAGTCTCAATTTATTTGTGATTGAGATATCATTCGAGATCTAGAAAAACAATGAGATAAATTAGATTTAGATGTCAAAGATTACAAACGGCAAAATGAGAAACTTCAAAAGACTCCTTCAATTTTAAAAAGGAAAATGAGTGAAAATAAGGATAGATATCATGACACTGTTCTAGATCTTGAGGCCAAACTGAAAAAGAATGTTGATCTAATTTTGAAACTTGGCAATTCCTTACAAGGAATGTTTATGCTTGGACCAAAGCCATTGTCTGTGTATGATCAGCAATTAAAACATGGTTTGGGGTATCCGAATCCTTATACACTCAAGCAAGCAATTTCTCAATGTCCAAAGTTATATCTTGCCTCTAGTTTAGGTAATTCAGAGATTTCTTTGAATGTTAGAGATACTGAGGACACTCTTGATGATGCTTCCAAAAGTCAACAAAAAGTGTACGAAAAAATAAATGATCCAATTGCTGTTGCAAATAAACAAAATTGTTGGACAATTGATTATGCACAAATAAATGCTCTCTATAAAGACTTTGTTCCTCAAAAAGAGCTTTCTGCTGAGCAAAAATATTTTCCATCTTCTTTTATTCCTTCTGACAAGAATTCAAATGCAACTCCTTCTATCCCAGCATCAATGCCAAGTGAGTCACCTTTGATCATTGAATTAGAAAAAATAAAAAATGGTTTTCAAAAGTTGTCTGAATTAATTCAAAAGAACTGTAAAAGAGCAAGCTTTTTTTATACATCACCTGAAGAAATACAACTCAATGATTTTTGTCAAGATCAACTAAAACCAATTGTTAACGAGTTGCAGTTATATTTTGAATTCTTTAAGACACTATTTCAGAGGGATATAAAAGAGATGAAAGATGTTTTTGAGTCTACAAAAAGTGAACTTTGTGAACTAGAGAAGCAAAATGATTTTTTGAAAGATCAACTTTTGGAAGTATCTCTCAAGCATGAAGTTGAACTAAGTGTGTTGTTAAATCATGAATGCGTAGACAATTCACTCCATGCTAAAATTGAACAAATTAAAAAGAAATCCATCGAGATTCAAGAGGGTTTGCAAGCAAGAATAAAAATTCTTGAAAAAGATGTTCAAAGATGTGAAAAGCAAAGTGTTGATTTTGAATTAAAGTTACAACATGAAAAAGAAAAACATAAATGGGATTCAATTTTGAAGAATCAAAACACAAATCCTCTTGATTATTCTTGGATTTCAAAAATGGAAAAAATTAAGGATGAGAACGTGTCTTTGGGATTTAAAGTGCAATATTTGATAAAAGAACGTAACAATGTAAAATTAGAATATCAAAAGCTTTTCAATTCAATAAAAAAGACACGGTCTCAAACTCAAAAGGAAATGGATGAATTAATTGCTCATGTCTTTGAGAAAACATATGCATATGGTGCTATTCGTGCTGAGAATCAGAATCTTTTATTTACCATATCTGAGTTAAAAACTAGACTGAAAAATGTTGAAAAGGGTAAGTCTGTAAATACTAAGTTTGACAAGAAAAATGGTTCTCAAAGTCTTCTTTGTGTCACACCATTAAACAAACACGTTATTCAAAAGAAAACAAATGTTCTAAAATCAGAAGAAAACCATGTCGTGTCAAAACTAGTCACTTTACAGACTTCACCTGCCAAACAAAGAGGGGCAAATTCAAACAAAAATGTCATAGCACATAGAATGTACAAAGTTGTCACAACACATGAATCACAAACAAATGAGGCTAAGCATGGTTTATCTTCTACAGGAATGAATGCTGCATCTAGTGTTAGAAGACCAATGAATAGAGATTCACATGTCAAGAATAGTGTCTTAGCTAACTCTAAGAAGTCAGCAAAGAAAGTAGCAGTTTACGTTAGGAAAAATAAGCAAACAGATAATACATCTGAAAATGTTATCTCAAACAAAGAGAATGTAATTGATGTTGATGTTGCAAACGCTTTTAAATAGAAAACTTTGTTATGTGTTTCTTGTATGCAAAATGTGTTTCTTGTATGCAAAATGTGCTTATTCCATTCCATGATAAATGTCTTGCAAATTATAAATTAAATGTGCATTCGAATGTTCGTAGAACCTTATCCACTAAATCTAGAACACCAAAATCTTCTAATACTAATTATGTAGTTCTTAAGACTCACTATCTAAGTCTTTAGATACTACTTATGTAGTCTCCAAACCTAAGATGGATGTAGGAAGTGCCTCACAAGCTAAAAATAAGGTCTCTAGTGCTCCTAAGACAAAGAAAAGAAATTTGCGAGATAAATTTTTAAGCACATACATGAAGAACAAGATTCGAACAAGTCGAATTTGGCAAAAGTGGTTTGAAACAAAACCAAATGTTGTTTGGTCTCCTGTTAACACAAAACCGAATGGTCATAATAGTCGTTCATCTGAAAAACCATCGGTTTCTGTTAAGAAATGGGTAGTCAAATTGCCCACTTGTCCATGTGTTGTTTCTTCTTGTGTTGCAGGTAGTTCAGATTGTTCTGTGGATTGTTGATAGTGGTTGTTCAAAGCATATGACGGGTGATCGATCACTGCTGAGAAATTTCATTAAGAAATTCATGGGCACCGTTCGCTTTGGAAATGATAATTTTGCAGCAATCACAGGCTATGGCGATTATATACAGGGCAATATCACTATTTGTCATGTATATTATGTTGAAGGTCTTGGACATAATCTATTTAGTGTTGGGCAATTTTGTGATGGTGATTTAGAAGTGGCTTTTCGTTCCAAGACATGTTACATGCGTAATCTGGAAGGAGATGATTTGCTCACAGGCGGACGCGAATCTAATTTGTATACTATCTCCATTTCTGACATGGCTGCTTCTTCACCTGTTTGTCTAATGTCTAAGGCAACTTCGACAAAGTCATGGTTATGGCACCGCAGACTCTCACATCTTAATTTTGGAACCATAAACGATCTTACCAGACTTAACTTGGTTAATGGTATTAAAGTTTAAATATGGAAAAGATCACCTTTGTTCTGCTTGTGAAAGAGGAAAAAGCAAGAAAGCTTCTCATCCACTCAAACTAGTTCCAAGTGATCACTCTAAATTAGAATTACTTCATATGGATTTATGCGGACCAATGCGGGTAGCTTCGATCAATGGAAAGAAGTATATTCTTGTATCGGTGGAGATTATTCTCAATATAAATGTTTACTTTTTCATTCGAACAGATGAAACTCCAGAGATTTATAAAGAATTCATTGCTCAAGCTCAACTGATTTATAAAGCCAAGTTTGCAAAGATTCGTACAGACAATGTACTGAATTCAAAATTTGCAAACTCATAAAGCTTCATTATGAAAAGTTAGGCATCATGCAACAATTTTCAACTGCTTGAACGCCTCAGCAAAATGGAGTAGTTGAAAGACGTAATCGAACTCTTGTTGAAGCTGCTCGTACGATGCTTATCTTTTCTCGATTACCTGAATTTCTTTGGGCTGAAGCAGTGGCTACCGCTTGTTTTACTCAAAATCGGTCAATCATTCATACACGACATAACAAAACACCTTATGAGTTATTACGTGGCAGAAAGCCGAATGTTGAATATTTTCATGTGTTTGGTTCATTGTGTTATCCAACAAATGACCGAGATGATCTTGGAAAAATGAAACCAAAAGCAGACATTGGGGTCTTTATTGGTTATTCGGAAACATCAAGAGGGTTTCGAATCTATAACAGACGCACTAAAAAGATTATGGAAACCATAAATGTCAAGTTTGACGAGCTCACAGCTATGGCTTCTGAACACGATTGTTTAGAACCCGAGCTTCAACGATTCATAAATCATAATTCATCAGCAGAAACAATGAATACTCCATCTAAAGAAGATTTGGATAATTTGTTTGGTCCAATGTATGAAGAATATTTTGAGAAGAAGTTTTCTGATACACCCATCAATTCCGCTGCACAACCGACTCAAATTCATGAAGACTCACCTTCTACATCTTCAATTATTGTTGACGAACATGAGGCTCCTCCCATTGTCACTACATCTGATGAACAAACCTCTCCAATCTCTTTAACTGAGGCTGATGAATTCAATCAAGAAGATTCTGCTGATTTTGATGGCAATTCACAGTTTGTTCCATATAATCCTCCAAGTCATGAGGAAATTGAGTCATCAACAACGACTCTAGAACCATCAAATGTGCAAAATTTCCACCAAGTACAACCCTCAACTCACATTTGGACAAAAGACCATCCTCTAGACCAAGTTATTGGTGATCCATCCAAACCTGTCATGACTCGCCAACGGCTACACACAGATTCTGAGGTATGCATGTATGCATTAACCGTCAGCACTATTGAACCAAAGAATATCAAAGAAGCTATGGCAGATCATAGTTGGATTGAGTCCATGCAAGATGAGTTGAATCAATTTGAGAGACTTCAAGTTTGGGAACTCGTTCCACGACCAGAAGGAAAGAATATTATTGCTCTCAAATGGCTCTGGAAGAATAAGTGTGATGCTAAAAATATTGTGGTTTGAAACAAAACTCGTCTTGTGGCAAAAGGATACAGGCAGGAAGAAGGCATTGATTTTGAAGAGTCATTTGCTCTTGTTGCTCGTCTTGAGGCCGTTCGGATGTTTATTGCTTATGCTGCTCATAAGAATATCAATACAAATGAGATTTGTGGATAAGTGAATTTGTTTTGGTTAACTACTGAATTTTATGTGCTCATATTTTCTGCATGTTTGATGATTGATGATCGAAAGTATGTGGAACAAAAAATATAAGTCATCTTCATATGTTGAAAAAATCAAATGATTGTGAAAAAGAATCAAGTTTTTGAATTCTAAGATTTGGGTCATATATGTCTTCTTCGTAGTGTTTAATGTGGTCTAAGTCATGTACGGTTTCGAGCATTTTTCTGCAATGAACAAATGAGGTATGAGTGACTTAGGAAAATTCAGTTATTGAATTAGATTTGTGTTGTATTCATTGATTAGGATTTCATGACAAAACGTGAAGTAGAAAATTTTATATTACTTGAATCTGGAAATCCAAGTACTCAGTTGCTAAGTGGTCTAAGTCATGTCCGGTTTCGGCCGTTTTCTACAATGAACAGAATGAGGAGTGAGTGACTTAGTGACCATTCAATTGTGGATTTGTGATTACATGATTCTATGTTATCATTATAAAGAAAGTTTTTTGTCAAAAGATTTCTGGAAAAAGTTCTCAAAATCTGTTCTTGTGTCAAAATGATACTCTTTCACAAAAACGGTTTTCAGAAGTTGTATGATTTCTTTCATTTTTCATAAAAGTTTGATTAAAATCAAAAGGAGAATCTTCTCATTCTTGAAAGAGTATTCATGTTAAACAAAAATTTCTAGTGGGATATTCTAAAACAGAACGAGAGAGCTAATCCATATGCGAAAAGCAAAATCAAAAGTGTGTTCGAAAAAGAATTGCCAGAACACACAAAAATAGAAAATCAAAAGAAAAATTCGAATACAGCTTTGGCTATGTGCAAGAAAAAAGCAAGAATGGAAAAAACCCAATTTGAGAAACAAACTAATCAAAAATATGTTCGAAAAGAATTGCCAAAACATATAAAACAGACAAAGTGGAAAAAGACAAAAACGTCAAAAGAATTGTTTGTTAACTAACATCTTAATTTTATTCATTCAGTAATCATCATGGCACAACAACAACATGCAACTGATGTTCATCCAGACGGAACTATTGTCCCCCAAAACAAATATATGATCTCATGGATGCAAACAAGAAGGTAGATCTTAAACATGTGCTATGGCCCCACCCCGAAATGCAAATACTGACGAATATATAAAGTAACATCCATACAATTCAGTATTGTTGCTTCTTCCTCCTGTACCACTGGATATATATGGCACAGTATCTGGAATACTTGAAGGAAGCTGGATCAAAGTTATAGTCACGTTTATGCTGAAAGTAAAAGCTATTTCTATTAAACTGGATGGACTTTAGGCAATCTTTCACTTACCACAAGCAAATGACAACAATCATGATAGCTTTGTGCCACCACCATCATTTTTGGACATGGTTCCATTCTATAAACAACAATTAGGCTTTACACTAGAGCTGAAGGACATCATCAAGCTTTAGACAACTGGTCTCTACAGCATGGACAAACGTTATGCAAGATATTTTCCAAATGCTTGACAATACGTGTCACTGGATGGGATCAACCGCCGTTGCAAATAATGCAAATGCTGTATTTCTTTGTCAATAATATTCATGTGGATTATGCGGAGCTATTATGGGAGGACTTTACTATTCTCTTCATCATCCAACATCATCGATTCCTTATCCAAGATTTACAAAGATCATAATTAGTCATTACATGACTAGTTTCCCTGAAATTTCAAGACGTGCTCGAGACATGTACCACAACTTGAATGATGATGATATAATGAAAAATATCTTTAATTCAGGGAGATACAAAGACAAAGTCAGAATGTAAATTCCAGAGTGGATGATTTCAGAAGAAATGAAGAACATGGAGCATTATCGGATGTATGCGGAGATGTTTGGGTTAGATGTTCCTCTGACTCAGTCACAACTGACTAAGTCTACCCAAGGAACGCATAGGACACTTAGCACCCCTAGGTCACCTAACCCTAAAATGGATAAAGCAGAGTCAACGTGTCTAAATGGATCCAATATGATTCGTTTTTCGTCTTCCTACACTCGCGCTCTCTCTCACCGCACTTCTTACTCCACAGCTCACGCTCGCCCCCACCACTATTTGAGAACTCGCATATTGTGCCAAATATCAATTTTAAAGACCACATTTGAAAGACAGTCTTGCTCCCGCCAGCCCAAAATCAAGCAGAGCCCGATACGCCCCCTAGAGAAAATGTGGACAAGTCAAAGAAGCACTTGTCGTCCGTATGAGATTGAAACGTGGTAGAAGGATCGCGGAATGTTTTTGATATGTTTATCACTAGGAATGATGAATCAAGATTTCGGCAGTAGGTTAGGAGCCAGGAGTGATAGGGAAAGTCCGGAGGTGGAGATCACTAATGATGAAGAGGTAGAAATTACTAATGTTGTCATACCTGTCAATGTTAATGAAGAGGAGGATGAAATAACTGATGAAGTGTATAAATTAAAGCGAAGGGAGAAAGGGAAGATTATAGAGGGGTCTAGGAGTACATCATTCCCCACACTAATTAGATCTCCTAGGATTCATACTGATCTCGTATCCTCGGATACTGAGAAACTCCAGGAATTGACGGTCACTAATACTAAAACTACATCATCATCAAAATCACTCAGCACCAAATTATCTAAAACAAATTGACTTCTATCATTATTCAAAGCCAAACCTGCTCATTTCAAACGCTACAAGAATTTTTTTTCTGGAGTTACAGGGACGTTATAGATATTTATTTGAACATCTGAAAGCAAGGTTTCTGTCAAGGAAGTCATTTGATAATCTTGCTGATCATCTCCAAGAAGTAATGGTTGAATCATTACCCACTATGGTAGATACGCATATTAAGGAGCAAGTTAAAAAGCAAGTTCCTGAGCAGGTTCGAGATCAAGTTCCAGTGTATGTTGCGGAAGGGCTGATTCTGGAAAGACAAAAGACTAAAGAAGAGATGGAACGGATGATTGCTAAAGCTATTTTACAAGAGCATAGGAATATACAGGCTGAAATTTCCTCACAAATTCAGAAAGCTATTGATAATAACATTCCTTCTCAAGTTGATGCGTCGGTAAGAAGTTATATGTCTGGACATATTCTTCATGTTCATCCAGCTCAATCACAAACACCCTCTGTTCCAGAACAACAATATCAACTGTATCTCTCTATGAAAGATGATCCTCATTTGCAGCAACAAGACATAGCAATATGGCTAGCACTTCAGATGAAGTTTGAGAGACTTCAGGTACCACAAACTACATTTAGAACTTCTGTCGTTCGCCCAAGAGATCAGGACGATCCTCATGATGATGCTCATCCTGAGGGGGAGAATCATGCAAAGCGGCAGAAGACATCTGAGTTTGAAGCATATGTGTCTAGAGAATCATCGTCTGGATAGGTCAATGAAAATGAACAAGGTCCATTAACTTCAGGAAATCAAGAGCAAAAAGACGATTATGATTTTTGGACTGAGTCTTATGCTTCAGATGATGATGAAATACCAACGAAGCAAATGTCACAAGATATTATGGAAGAAGTATCACTGACAATTGATGAAGCAAAATTAAAGAAAATGGCTGATGAGATGTTGAGACAAAGATGTACTTCAGGAGATGAGCATCAATATCACATTGATCAGATGAAGAATTTCCTGAAAAGTGACATTGTTTGGGAAAGTAGAAAGGAAATCCTTGTTTCTCTGCATCCACGAAAGACCAGGCCTCTAGTTCAAAGCTGTCAGAGAGATCCTGAAGCTCCAGCACTATCTCTTATAAATCAAGACCTTTTGTATCTGAAGAAAGGAAGTTCAGGGCCTGAGAAGATAGTATTGTCACTTCACAAGTTTCTTGCAATTATCTTTAATGATGATGATATCGAAGAACGAACTTCCAGATAGGTGAATAAGTGTGTTAAGAAATTTAATCCTTATGCTCGATATGGTGTTGAACATTGGAAGAATCCTCATGCGAAGATCTTCTACATAAGGAAACAGAAAGAGCTTGGAAAACCAAAGGAAGTGATTTATTCGAACTCAAAGATCATTCAAGTTATCAAGACGTACTAGGAATTGGGACATGAACACAAGTTTATCACAAAGATAGTTGCAAGAAGAGCTAATGAGTGCATAGTGTCGATTACCGAGCCTGATTACAAGAATCTCAATAAGAATGATATTGAGGACATGTATTTACTGATTACGAATGGCAAGGTTCCTGATTATGCAGAAACAGGGTTGCTATGGTCTTTATCTGTATTCATTAGAAGTTCAGTGATATGAGAAAGAGTGCATGATTTTTAACTTGGAATTGAAAGTTATCAACAGAAAGTTAATCTCACTGCACCAACAATATCTTTCCCAGTAGTTGAAAAGCACAAAATGTTCTCCATCATCTATGAGCCCGTGCATGGAATCATATATAAGAATGCAAGAAAGAGAAAAGGGTGATAAGACATTTAGAGATTCATAAGTTTTGTGATGCAACACTAAACATAGTATTAGAAGGATTAAAGAGTTACAATAATGATGTTAAGTATGGCTATGTACAAAGAGAACTTACGAATGATGAGGCTGAGTAACTAAAGTTGTTTAAAAAAGAGATTGAAGTAAGATTGAAGTATCGCAACCAAATGAGAAGATGGGAGATATATGTGAATGGAAGACCACTTGGACCACGAAGGGAACGCTAATCGACCCTTAAAGGGAGATTGTTAGGATCATAAAAAGTGTCGATTATGTGTTTAATTATATTTAGTCATTAGTCTTTATTTTATTTAGAATAAAAATAGTTTGTAATAAGGTATATTATGCTAAAAGTAAGAAATAGCATAATTGCCAAAGAATAGGGACTAGAAGTAAAAAATAAAGGAAGGGAAGCCTCTTTCCTTCTCCTATAAATACCCCTTCTAATCATCATTAGAAGGTGATGCCTTGTAATAAAATTTTCATTTTTCCCTCCATTTTAATAACATTTGAAATTTGAATACTTGTCCTCCTCTACTATTCTCTCCAAGATTTCATGATTAATTATGTATGATTCAAGATAAACAAGACCTATCAGTTATTTTTGGTATAAATGGTGGTTAATGGTTATGATTAATGCTAATTTTGGTAATCATCGACATTTAATTGTGTGTAATAACCTTTATAGTTTCAGTTATAAAAAAATAAAAAGCCTCTTATGATAAATGTTATTTATCATGAAGTTACAACTTTAATGATCAATGCTATTTATTTTAGAGTTACAATGCTATATACTTGGGTTAAAACAAGCGACAAATTTTCGTGACCAAGATTGATCTTTATAGAAAAATATTAACCCGGACTACATTATAACGAGTTTAACACCCTTTTTTGAAAATGTAAGAATGTTGAATGTTGAATCTAATTTAAGAAACTAGGATACACAATGTTGAATAATAAATTCAGTCATCAATACCATTATAACATTGTAACAACCCATTTAATTTATCATTATAACCTCATCCTGAGGGGAATAGTCAAAGTGACAGAAGACATCGGATAATGAAGCTTAATGAATCTGGAGGAGTCATCATCTGGACAAGTATTTCAAGAGGAACAAGCTCCATCAACTTCAGGAAATCAAGAGCAAAATGATGAGTTTGATTTTGGTCTGACTCTTATCTTCAGATGTGATGACATACATCGAAGCAAGTATCACAAGAAAATATAAACAATATCGCTGACTATGATAAGCTAAGCTGAGAAAGATAGCTGATGAATTGTTGAGACAAATTACTTCAGGAGATGAGCATTAGTATCACATTAATCAGATGAATAATTTCTTAAAGAGTGACATTGTCTGGGAAAGTAGAAAAGAAATTCTTATCTCTTCATATCCACAAAAGACCACACCATTAGTTCATAGCTGTCAAAAATATCCTGAAGCTCTCAACTTATCATTTGATTAAATCAAGACCTTTAATGTGAAAAAGAAATTCTGGACCCGAGAAGATAGTCTTGTCACTTCACAAGTTTCCAGCAATAATCTTCAACGATGATGATATTGAAGAACGAACTTCCAGATGGGTAATAAGTGTGTAACATAATTCAATCTTATATCTATATGGTGTTGAACATTGAAGAATCCTCATGCGAATAATCTTCTGCAAAGAAAGACCAGAAAGTGCTGGAAAACCAAAAGAAGATTTATCCAACTCAAAAATCCATCAAGTCATCAGACATATTGGGAATAAGTCATGAACATAAAGTTTAACAAGAGATTGTTGCACGGAAGCTAATGAATGCATGTATCAATTACCGACCCTAATTACAAAGTCTTACCAAGAAAGATATTGAGGGACATATACATAATAGATTAAAGATTGGCAAGGTACCGGATTATGCAATACATATTGTTTACGGTCTTTATCGGATTACAGTAAAGTAACATGATATGGAAAGAGTGCATGACTTCCAACTTGGAATTGAAAGCTATCAAAAGAAGGTTAATCTCACTATACCAACAATAACTTTCCTAGGAATTAAAGATCATGAAATGTTCTCTATCATCTATGAGCATGTGCATGGAATTATTTACAAGAATAGCAAGAAAGAGAAATGTGATGACCATTCAGAATCCATAAGTTTTGTGATGCACGTTAAATAGAGCGTTAGAAGGTCTAAAGAGTTATAATAATGATGTCAAGTATGGATACGTATAAAAAGATCTCACCAAAGATGAAATAGAAAAACATGTGATTTTAAAATTTGGAAATTTAAACTGAGAAGGTTACAGCGTAACTACTTTAGAACATTATGCCGTAATGATATCTGTTACGGCGTAACCAATGTGGTTACACCTAGACAAAACCTTGCTACCACATGAAAACGAGTCGAGGAGATCTCAAATTCCACTTCCTTATAGCGAGAACCTACAAAATAAGAGAGAAACCAACAAAAACCAACTAATATGCAAAAAATAAAAGACGGGTTGTCTCCCGAAAAGTACTTTTGTTTATTAATGAGTCTTTAAGTTAGACTCAAGCTCACTTTACGTTTCGTCATATGATTCTTTCTTATCGTCATTCCCGAATGTTGATCCCACGCCTTGATCGGTTCTTTAGTATGTAAAGAGTTTGTTACCTTGGAAGAGTCCAAAATAACAAAGATTGAGACTTTGTGAATATACCAAAGTGTATGCGGAAACTACACTTTGATACTCTAGAGAAATGTATGAATGAAACAGTAACGATCACTCACAAACAATAAACACTAAAATCACTGCTCCAATATTATAAATAATACGAGTACTCTCTAAGTACTGGGGTTACACAACCTTGAAGCTATTACAAATTCTCTCTAAGTTTATATCTTGAAGTTCTAACTATCACTACTCTAGGGATCTCCTTTTATAGAAATACAAGGAGCCCTTTACACATATATCTGCCTATCTATTAGGAACAGTTACAATTTAAAACTAAACATCCCGAAATGCTCTCCACGCATTCTTATCTTCATATCATCAGCTTTGACCATTTAGCAGTACAAACTTCTTCACACTAGGCAGGTATTAAGTTTTCTTTTGGCGTGTATTAACTTGTTGCTAGGCAAGTAGTACTAACCTTGTGCTAAGGCGTACTAACCCCTTTAGTACTGTTGACTGTATTATGTCATATGAAGATTTATCCAACAATCCTTCCCCTAAACTTGTGATTTGTCCTTTAATTCTACAAGTATTATCTCCTGAAAAAATCTTTCTATACGGCTGATGATTCTTTCAAACACTTTTGTACATTTCTGTACTTGAGCTCTTATGAATCCAGAGTCAAAAGTTGTGAAATTTCATGGTCTACTCCAATCTTGTACTCAACATCTTTGACAAATCATCTCTGGATCAAGGATACTATCTTTTCTGTCAAACATATGGATCGTCCAGGTCCATTGTTCATCAACAATAAATAAGAATACCACAGAAAATCGTTTGTAATCTCCAGGCCTTCAAAAAAAGATTGTATTCATGTTTGTCTTTCCAAATCTCATCATTCTCATAGCTCAAACAGTGTGTAAATCTCCCCAAGCATAAGTCAAACACCTTCTGGTGCTGAAGAACTGTATCTCTCATTAACTACTGAACAGTTGTTTATTCTAATCCATTCTGTCGAATTCTTGAAGCATTTCACTTAGTATCTTATTAATTCTTTGAGCTTCCATCCCCCTGAAAACTTGATAGTACATGAAGGTTTCTGTCAACACAACTGTCTTCCAATCTACAATAGGAAACTTAGTTGATAAGGATTCAATCTCTATGGGAGTTTCTTCTCTTGGTACTACATCCAGAAATCCTTTGAGCTCATCTTTCTCAACATCTTCTAACTTTTGTCTCTTCCTTGTTGTTTTCCTAGGAATAGACTTCTTCCTCTTTGCTGTTGGTTCTTTGGGAACTTCTTCCTTTTTCTCTTGAGTAACAGCTTTTTCTTTCATAGTCTTTTCTGGAGACTTTTCTTTCTCAGGAGACTTTTGCTTCTTACTTGCTTTCTCTGCATCCAAAGGCACAAACTTTTGATTAAAGTCCCAAAGCTTTTCAAAAATAGGCCTTACTTCATTGTAAGACATCCCTTTGAAGTCAGTCATCTTAAAATTCCCTTGGTTCTTCAAATACTTAATCATGTTCCTTCTGGCTTGGGCAATTGACTTAGGCTTCATTTTGAGAGAATGATATCTAAGGACTGAAGGATCATTCCAGTCAATCTTCTTTGTAGCCTCAGCTTCATCCATAGCTCTTTTCTTTTCCTCTTCTTCCCATTGTCTTGCAATCTCTGCATCTCTAGCAATTTGAGCCCTTTGTTCCTCATGCATCTGTTCTTCAATCCTAATTGCTTCAGCAAAACTTAATCTTTCTTGCTCAAGCTCCTTCTTGGATTTCTTCTTGGGCTCTTCATCTGTCATTATACCTTTACCCTTATCTTTTCTTTTCTCTGCACTTCTTCTTGAGTAAGTAGCCGTTTCTCCAGCAGTACTAATGTGTACTCCAGCAGTACTAACTGGAGGAACTTCTTCACTAGCAGTATCTTTCTTCTTGCCAGCAGTACTAATTTCATCACTAGCTTTTCCACTGCCCTCTTGCTCATGGATGACTTCAGTTGGAGTTATCTCTTGTATAAAAAGTTCAGTTTCAGTGCTTGCTTTTTCATGACCTCCTTCATCATCTTTAAAACCTTCTTTAGAGAACTTCCTCCCCTGTTTGGAAGAATCATCTTCAGCATCTGAAAGAACAAATCTAGAATGTCTTCTTGCCTTCCCAACCTTGATCTGAGCCTCTAGTTTCTTGACCCTGAGTATAAGCTTAGTATAAGCAGAACTGTAGGTTTGCTTAGTCTTGGTCAAATCAGCCTCTAGAATTCCAACCCTGTCAGAAAGTAGGTTAACCAAAGTCATCAATTCTTGGAGTTTCAAGCTACCCTCATCACTTCCATGTGAGTGAACAGCATGGAGAGGTGAGTCATGGGGTGTAGGAGGATGATATTCGGAGCCAAGGTGAGTTGGGGAAGGTTGTGGAGGAGAAGGTTGAGGTGTAGGTGGTTGAGGGGATGGTGGAGCATGTGTAGATTCAGGTGTAGGTGAAGATGTAGGTGTAGGGGAAGGTGAAGATGTGGATCTTGAAGGTGAGGATTCAACAGCATTCAACATATTTGGAAATAATTCAACTTCCTGTCCTGAAAAACCCTTGGTTATTCTCTTCATGTTGCTAAAAACCTTCATGGTGAGAGTTGGGACTAAATAAATTCTTGAGTGTTGTTGGAGCTTGTGTCTCTGCATGTCTAAGCATAGTTGGATAAACCTAGGATACATCAAAAACTTATGGGGACTAGATATGTTAGACACCATATGGTCAAAGATCATCCTAGAAAAATTGAATTTTCTATCTGTGGCTAGACAAATGACAGCTACTGCAATGTTACTGCTAAACTGCTCCCAAGCAGTTTTCTTAGGGCTTAAACAGTGAAGGATATTATGTATAAGAAACCTCCATTGAGGTGAAAATGCACCTTTTTGAAAGGTTTTTCACAAAATTTTATGTGGGGGGTTCTGTTATGGAAGTTAAATTTGCAGCAAGTCCATCCTTTTATGGCAACTAAGATTTTTAGCACATAACAATTAAGCATTCAACACTCTACATATGTATGACAAGATGTAGGATAAAACTATTTCACATAATTTTGGCATATACTCATATATGAATAGAAGACCAAAAGAGTTAAGAACATATGAAATAGTAACTAGATATAATGCACAAAGAATTTTTCTTAACAAGAGGGTTAAGTTAAAAATGAACAAAAACTTTTGTGCAAAAACTAGTGTGTGCCTAAGTGCGATAAATGTGGAGTAGCGATTATTTCGACACTAGGACATGTAAAACCTAAGAAATAATTCAAATGCTCCTTGATTTAATTTTGCTCAACCAAGATTGTCGAAAATATGTTAAGAAATAAGAAACACTAGCTAACTTTGATCCGGAGGTCGGATAAAGTGAAATAAATGAATAGCCATTTTATTAGAGTTGAAAGGTTAAAGAAATGGGAAGAGTATATGTGTTAAAGAGAAAACACACACACACACACA
>BQNB010101767.1:2402-24400 GCA_026074375.1 Tanacetum coccineum | reverse complement strand
AATTTCTTTATTAGAGATTTTAAATTGAAAAGAATAAGAGATGATAGTGTTGATTACGAGTTAGGATGCTAAACAAGGTTTATTTGGAAATCTTAAAGGCTTATAAGAATAACTTGTGGTTTTTCTTCCCCCGAAGTTCTTAACATGATTAATTATACGTGTTCTCTTTAATTTTTACAAATTAGGGTTTTACTCTTAAAAGTCTAATCAACATATTTAGAGAAAAAGTTTTATCGATGAAGTCGACATCATTTATAAATAAGAATTTTAGTTCAAGTTAATACTTTGGTTTTCTAAAATGAAATTTTTCTATTTCAAAAATAATTGTGTGTTAAAAAAAAATAAAAAAAATCTCTCTATAAAAATGTAATTGGTGAATAAAAAGGATGCAAGTTATAAATCCTTAGTGTTAATAATTAATATACAAACTCCATCGCAATAAAGTACATGGGCATTTGTCGGTTCGCTCCCGATGTGACATCGAAAGAAAGGATGGAGGATGTATATTTAGGGTTGGTATCATAATAAGTACACGAGCTCTTGTCGGAGGCGTGGCCGATGTGTCGTCGAAAGAAAAGTGATACCAGTTCCTAGCCTAATAATGTGAATAATAATAATAATGTTGCAAGTTAGAAAATAAATAGTAAAAGTTTCATTTTCTAAAACCAAGGTATTCTTTTGAACTAAAGTTTGCAAAAGTCTACAAGGCCTTTTTTCATCGAAAGTTTCATGTGTCTCGATTATATTCTCCGGATGGGGTGTCAAAGAGCCTTACACATTACCAGACGATGATGTTAGAGAAAAAAGTCATTCATGACCAGTGACCAACGATGTTTAGCTAAGGAGGTTTTTGTTGCTTTGAGATGAGATCTTGCTAAGTGATTAACATATTAACCAAAAGGCCCATGTGTAAAGCTTGGTCGGATTTCAACTATCTAAATACGTGGATTTAATGATTTAAATTAATTTGAACACACACACCTAAATATATGGATTTATGTCGCGAGAGGAATTCACAATTGTAATTATAAGTAGTCTTAGCATCTTAGCTCGCACTTAACGGTGATCTTATTTTTAAGCTTAGCATGGGAAAAGTGAAAAATCGGGGATGATGAAGTTATCTTTTAGACACTTAATTGAAGATGAATTTATCAACATCTTTAGTACACCGGTACAAGAACAAGGGGAGACATCGTCTCGTCATGTTGATTCGTCAAACATGCATACTTTCTATCAACACCATCCTTCTGCACAACGTTGGACAAAAGATCATCCATTAGAACAAGTCATTGGAAATCCTTCTCAATCAATTAGAACAAGACGTCAGCTAGAAACAGATGGCGAGATGTGTATGTTCGCACTCACCGTGAGTCGAACCGAACCAAAGAACATCAAAGAAGCCATGGCTGATTCTGCATGGATTGAATCAATGCAGGAAGAACTTCATCAGTTTGATCGATTAGATGTATGGGAATTAGTCGACAGACCACTTTGCAAAAATGTCATTAACTTAAAGTGGCTCTGGAAAAACAAACGTGATGAGGAAAATACTGTTATTCGCAACAAATCTCGTCTTGTAGCTAAGGGATATGCTCAAAAGGAAGGAATTGATTTCGAAGAGTCATTTGCACCAGTTGCTCGGTTGGAGGCCGTCCGGTTGTTCATTGCGTACGCTGCACACAAATCATTTACCGTATACCAGATGGACGTCAAAACAACATTTCTTTACGGACCTCTAAAGGAAGAAGTGTACGTAAACCAACCAGATGGATTTGTTGACCCATATCATCCTGACCAAGTTTACCGTCTCAAGAAAGCATTATATGGTCTCAAACAAGCACCAAGAGCGTGGTATGATGAACTCTCTAATTTCCTGGTATCCAAAGGATTCTCAAAAGGTTCTATTGATCCAACTCTGTTCATAACTAAACATGGGGAAGACATATTGCTTGTGCAAATTTACGTTGATGACATTATTTTTGGTTCTACGAACCCAAAACTTTCAAAACGATTTGAAAAGCTAATGCACAGCAAGTTTGATATGTCTATGATGGGGGAGCTGAAATTCTTTTTAGGAATTCAGATCCACCAATCCCCTCGTGGTATCTTTATAAACCAAGCTAAGTATGCTCAAGAGATACTTAAAAAGCATGGTATGACCTCATGTGATAGCATTGGTACTCCAATGGCTACGAAACACCTAGATGCTGACTTGAGTGGTACTCCGGTCGACCAAACGAAATATCGTAGCATGGTCGGAGCACTCATGTACCTAACAGCAAGTAGACCAGATATTGTTCATGCTACATGTTATTGTGCTCGTTATCAAGCGAAACCGACTGAGAAACATCTCACTGCGGTTAAGCGGATCTTTCGGTACCTTAAAGACTCCATTAACATGGGTCTCTGGTATCCGAAGGACACCAGTTTCGAACTAACTACTTTTTCAGATTTGGATCAGGCGGCCTGTCTCGATTCACGTAAGAGCACATCTGGTGGAATAAAAATTATAGGTGGTGACAAGTTAGTCAGTTGGTCGTCCAAAAAGCAGGACTGCACTTCCATGTCTTCAGCAGAAGCCGAGTATGTGTCTTTATCTGCGTGTTGCGCTCAAGTTCTATGGTTGAGAACTCAGCTCACAGATTATGGCTTCCACTTTGATACCACTTTGGATAAAAACTATGTTATTTGTGAACTCAAAGGCAACCATAGCCATCTCATGTAAATCCAGTCCAACTTCCTGTACAAGCACATCGATGCAGATATCACTTATAATAGGAACAGGTTGAAAAAGGGTTATTATTGTATTATTCTTTTGTCCGGACTGAATGCACCTACTGTTAGCTGACTGTTTACTAAAGCTTTATTAGAAAGATAGGTTTAAGTATCTTGTCAGACGACTCGGTATGAGTGTTTGATCCAGAAGAACTGTAAGGTTTTGGCATTGAATCTGTTTGATTATCAAACACATCAATTTGAAAATAATTTTTTATTCTCTTTTTATTTTTGATTTCTTTAAACATTTTGAAAAAGAAATACAAAATTATAAACCAACAAAAAGAAAATAGAAAAAAATATATTAAAACTAAAAAACAAAATATAAAATCAGAAAATTTTCAAAAAATACCAAAAAAGAATCTTCTGACATGTCACTTAGAATCGATAACTTTACTTACCGAGAAATGTGATTAACATCGACCTGGCGTGTAAATGAAGTTCGAGAAAAGAGTTTCAAATGCTTTCAAAACATGTCATTTCTAATTCTTCTTAATGACTTATGTACATTTCGTGATAACTCGGTCCCGAATGTAATAGGGAAGTGTATGCTTCAGTGCGCTTACTATAAAAATAGAAGAGAAGTCTTCTATCATGTGTTTTTAAAATCGTTGAACACAATTTTTCAAAAAGAACTGTCAATGTCAAAATTGTCTACAATATAATTTGTGGTATTTTTACTTAAAAAGTAGATACTTGTTAAAATTGTGTGTGCACACTCCCTTCCTCGAATCATTTTCAAAGAATTGTAGGAGTAGAATGTCATTTTATGTGAATCCAAATTTTGAGGGGGACGCTTTTTAAAAACAAAGCTTTTTAATGGTGTCGGGATTACATCTGTAATGTCAATTTTATGTATCCAAACACATTTTGTGAAATAAAAATATATGGAAACTTAATGTCAATTAATAATATGCATTGTTCACTAGGCCATTCACTGCCGTCTTCAACATTTTGTGGTGTCATATCAATTTTCTTCCAATGTAAACGTTTAATACTTATTGGTATCCCTCATAATAATGTTGATAAGGGGAGAAATCTGAAAAATGAATTCATGCAATATCGTGGTATAATGTTTCTCCCCATGGAATTTTTCATGTCAAATTTTAATCAATTGGTATTTCAAATACTAAGTGTTTTATTATTTAAAATAAGGGGAGAAAATTGTAATTAAAATATGATATAGACAAATGTGATCTTTAAGACTCTAAGTGCAACTCTTTCCTTCATGTGCTAAACAATTTCGAATCTCGGAGCACATGTGTAGGAGGGTATTTGAAAATAACAATGTCAGAAAATGGTTTTATGGTTCGATCTATACACCCAACAACCTATTAATTTCATGACGATTCTAAAGTCATAATGTGGTTAGGTTAGGAATAAATCCTACGATCCAACCAGAACTGGAGGGATCTACCCAAGGACAATCCATAGTTAGAAATAGCAGTCCTTAGGTATGATTGGAAATGAATGTGTATAAGGGAAGAATGCCGACTAAGATTAAGCTAACATTGGAACAATCACAACAAGGTGTTAGTAATGAGGTCTTGGTAAGCATTGAAGGGGTTGAAGAATGAAAAATGTTAGGAAAAATATTGTAAACGGACTTAATACTGTTAGTATTAATGTTAAGTCTGTTAGTTATAGTTAGTACTGATAAGGATAGTTAGTACTGTTAGTAATAGAAGTTAAGTCTGGTAGAGCAAGTTAAGTCTGCCAGCTTTAACTTAGGTCTGGCAGTATTAAAGTTAATACTGTTTTGTCAAATAGTTAAGTCTGGTTGTAATTATAGTAATAGTTATCTCTTAGCGTTGATCTAGGAAGAGATAAGCATTATCTCTTAACGCGTTTAGGGTTCCTTAATCTTATAAAAGGAACGTAGAATAGTATTGTAAATATATCGGTTGATTGAGCATTTTGCGATCAAATAGTAATAGTAATAGCAAATTCTAGTATTTGTTCTTGTGTTCATCTTGGTATAGATATTGATATTCCGCGTCAATATTTATATTCTCTGTTATCGTCTCTCATAGTTTCTTTGGATTTATCTAAAGGACTATAAGTCGTGTAAGGCTCATTTAGATCCTGTTAATAAGGACCTACAAGTGGTATCAGAGCCACCAAAGGGACTTTACACAAGTTTGAACAAAGATCAAAAACCTTTATTCCACTAAATCAAGTAGTCATGTCTGCCAACGATGATTTCTCTCTTCATGATGATGAGGAACTTTCTCTTCATGATGATGCATCTTTGGCTGGATCTGTACCAGCATCCAACCATAAGGAGTGCTCCTGCCTAAAACACCCAAATAATCACACAAATACACTTTCAAATATCAAACTGCTGTCCTTCAAAAGGAATGATTATGACTAAGTGGGCGATGGAGATGCGAAATTATCTTTGAGTATTTTAATGAGGTTTGGAAAGTAATTCAGAATGGAAACTCGAAGAGCGTTTCACCAAAGGCACAAGGATGGTGTTTACAGGATACTTCTCCAACCACTACAGGCAGAAACAGGTTTTTGCTGATGAAAAAAGAAAGGAAAGCTAGCGAAACATTACTGCTAATGGCTGTTCCAAAAGATCATCTCAGACGTTTTCAGGCCATGGATGATGCCAATGAGATCGGGGGCAGCTATCAAGGGACTAGGTTTGGTGGAAATTGCAAACTCAAAAGGAAAATGAACATAAAAGCTGTTTTATAAACAACAGTTTGAAGCATTTACTATAGTCTTCTAAGGAAAGTTTGGAGAATGGGTATGAATAGGTTTCAAAAACTCCTATCACAGTTGGTATGCCCGTGGTTGCTAGTTGTTTCAGATGAAGAATCAATCACAAGTTCTTGAGGGTCCCTTCCCTCCCCCCCCCCCCCTAGATGGGATAGTTTAGCATGACAATGAGAACGATGAAGAATATTGACACACTGTCAATTATGATTTATACAATAAATCTGAGTGTCTTTGAACAAAGACATTCAAAAAGTACAATCATCGTCTTCTCTCACATCTATAATGTGGCTTTTCTATCACAAGCTAAAGCCTCTTCAAGCAAGCACAAGCCAAGCCAAAGCTCAGGAAGTTATAGTTCGTATACCACTTCTTCTTCCAAAGCAAAACCAACTGCTACTCCTGGTCTTGCTGATGAAGTTATCCATTCTTTTCTAGCCACAAATGCTGATGATGTGGATTTGATACATGAAGATCTAGATCAAATTGATGACCTGGACTTGGAAGAGATGGATATAAATTGGCAGATTGCTATGACTGCCATCAAGATCAAGAAGTTCTACAAGAAAACAGGCAGAAGGCCAAGAGTGGATGGAAAAATGCATGTGGCATTTGATAAGAGAAAAGTTGAATGTTTCAATTGCCACAATACTGGGCATTTTGCTAGGGAATGCAAGTTTAAAGGTTCAAAGGAAGGTAGCAGGCAGGAAGCAGGTAGAGGTCAGGATTTCAAGCCAGTGAGAACTGAAAAGGAAGCTTTGATGACTATTGATGAAGGTCAGATCAATTGGGTAGAGCAGACTACAGATGAGGAACTCAATCATGCTCTCATGGCCTTCACTGTGAATAATGAGGTATCCATGTGTTCTAAATTGTGTTTAGATTCATACAATGCACTTCAAGCTAAGTATGATGAATTGCAATCTGAATTTGGTACCCAAGAAGCTGCCTTAGTTGCCCATAAGCTAGCTGTTAAGAAATTAGAATCTCAGCTTAAAGCCTCCCACAAACAGCAATCATCCTTAAATGAAAAATTAAATTTTCAGGCTAATCAAATTTTTGAAAAAGATGAAAAGCTGAAAAAGTATAGAAGAATAGGAATGAAAGCTGTAAAAGATAAAGATGTTTTACAAAAAATTGTTGATTCTTGGTTTGCTTCTTCTAAAAATCTTTGGAAGCTAGTTGATTGTGGGATGAGCTCAACAGTTAAGATGGGTTTAGGGTATGGCATCAAATCAAATGCTGAGGTCCTAGGATATGAGGAAGAAATAAGTAGAGGTATTTTTGCTTTTAGGGAAACAGATGCAGGAAATTATCAAATCCCACTATACAGCAGATTCAAACAGGTAGAATACAAAGGTGTCCCTCATCCTCTTAGTGGTGATTATACCCCTAGAGAACAGGAAGACATAGATGATTCTCTGTATGAGTATGGCAAACATGGACCTCAACCTAAATCTCCTAAAGTGTCTAATGCAAGTTCCATTGTTTTCTCCATCTGTCCATCTCATGACAGTGATGGGGAGCTTGGAACTGTGTTTAATGCAAATTCCCCATTATTACTTCAACTAGTCAATCCAATGACAGTGAAGGGGAACAAGGAACTGTATCTGAACCATGTCAGTCAATGATGACCCTATCACTATACCTTCTAGTGAGTAGGTTTCCACTTCATCCAACGCCTACCCACAAGTCCTAAACCTCACAAACAGTTGACCCTAGTTGTGCACAGCATGTAAAAACTCCTAGGCAACCAATTAGGACACCAGTGTCTCCCTCACCTATTCTTTCATATAATAGACAAAATTGGAATCAAAGAATGGAAAGGGAATTAGGTGCAGGCTATTCTTTTGAAAGAAAATCATGTTTTGTGTGTGGAAGTCTTAGTCACTTGATTAAGGATTGTGACTATTATGAGAAAAAGATGGCAAGGGAGCTGCTTTTTATTAGCACAAGGGTAATTCATGCCAATGTTAGGCAAGCAACACCAGCCTGGACTAACTCTAACAGGGTGAATAAAGCAAATCAATTCACTCCCAGACCTGTACAACTAAATAACATTAGACCCAATTTTAGTACTGCTAGCAGAACTATTAAAACTGGTAGGGTAAATGTTAATACTGGCAAGCAAAATGTTAGTTCTGGTAGTTTGCATGTTAGTTCTGGCACTCATATTAAGTCTGGTACTTCTAGTTTCAATACTGGCAAGCAACATGTTAATTCTGGTAGCATGTATGTTAATTCTGGTACTAAAAATAAGTCTGGTGGTTCTAGAGTTAATACTGGCAAACAAAATGTTAATTCTGGTAGGGTGCATGTTAATACTGCCAGAGTAACTAGCCCAGTATTATCAAACCAGACTTCACAGGTGAATTTTAAAAGTCCAAAGCCATGTTTTTCAAAACAAAGATGATCACCTGAAATAGACCCTATACAAAAAGAAATACAGCATACAAGTCAACTAATTATGCGTTAGGGTGCACAAGGGTACTGCTGTTAAGACCGTCAGCCGGTTTTGTTTGGAGAAAAACAACACAAACTCCAATACCAACAGTAGGACCCAACCCCTATTCAAATGTCTCTTTCTCAAGGTCCACCAAGGCAGACCCAAATCCTGTGAAGGCAGGTCCCAAAGAGAATTAATCTCTTCTAGTATGTGCCAGGATCATCCCTGAAGCATATGGAGCATAAGAGGCATTTTTGATAGTGGATGTTTTTGGCACCATGACTGGTAACAAGGGCCATCATGAAATTATCAAGAACTAAACAAGAGATCCTGTTACTTTTGGAGGAAGTAAAGGTAGTATCAGTGTAAAGGTACTATTAGATTAGGAAATTTAGTTTTTGATGATGTGGCTTTTGTGAAAGAACTTGGACATTTTAACTTATTCTCCATATCTCAGATATGTGATAAAAAGCTAAATGTACTTTTTACTAAAAAAGAGTGTTTTGTGGTGTCCTCTGACTTTAAGATGCCTAATGAAAATCAGGTTCTTCTTAAAGTTCCTAGGCAACACAACATGTAAGCTATTGATATAAAAAACTGTTATTCATAAAAAGGATACCCTTGTTTATTAGAAAAGCTATATAATGAACTAATTGTGGCACAGGAGTTAGGTCACCTAATTTCAAAAATTAAATAAACTTGTCAGGATAATCTAGTTAGAGGGTTACCTTCCAAGAGTTTCAATGGGGGGGGGGGGGGGGGGGGGGGGGGGGGGGGGGGGGGGGGGATGAACCCAACTTGTGTTGCTTGTCAGAAGAGGAAAGCAACACAAGGCCCTCCGTAAGGACAAAATTTGAATAGATATGTAACACACCCATTACATACCTTGCATATGGACTTATTTGGACCTACCTCTGTGAGAAGTATCAACCATGCAAGTTACTGTCTAGTGATTACTGATGACTGTTCAAGGTTTGTTGGTGGTATCTTCTAGCCACAAAAAGGATGAGACTAGTACATCCTTGAATACTTTTTTAAGACAGTAGACAAACCAAACTAAATCAAAATAAAAATCATAGGTCAGAATAATGGGACAGATTTAAAAGAACAGGGTATGCTAGAGTTCTGTGGGGAAAAGGGTATAAAACAGGAGTTTAGTAATGCAAGAACTCCTCAGCAAAATGGGGTTGCTGAGAGAATGAATAGGACCCTTATAGAGGCTGCTAGGACTATGCTAGCTGACTCACTCTTGCCTACCACTTTTTGGGCAGAAGCAGTCAATACTGCTTGCTATACCTTCAACAGGGTAAGGGTGACCAAGCCTCAGAACAAAACACCTTAATGACTCTTGTTGGCACAAACCAATCCTTAGCAACATAAACCATTTGGGGGCCAGTGACCATTCTCAATAACTCTTAGCCCAACTATAAAGTTTGATGGAAAGTCTGATGAGGGTTTTCTTGTTGGTTACTCTGTGAACAGTAAAGCCTTTAGGGTTTATAACTTAGTCACCAAGAGAGTGGAAGTAAATCTTCATGTCAACTTTCTAGAGGAAAAACCCAATGTGCAGGGATTAGGACAAGAGTGGAATGTTTGACATAAACTATCTTACACGACTCTATGAACATATACCTGTAATCCATTTGCAAAATCAAGCTAACCCTTGCAGTTCAAAGAGGTCATGACATTGATGTGCAACTGAAGAGGCGAAGAACTCCTTGTGGTTTCTTCTACTTCTAGAAAAGCAGTGGTTCGGAATACAAGCTACAAGAAGAGTACACTCCTCAAAAGGAGCCATCAATCTACTCCACTAATCCAATCTGCTGATGACATATGGTCTATAGAAAAGAGCTTGATGCACTTGCTTTGAAAAGCAATTAGGACAGTACCTACAAAAACACCACCAGTACCAATCCTTTAATACTGGTAGTGGGTAAATCTTAATACTGGTAATGAGACACGTTCTCCTGGTCATAGAGAAGCTGTCTCCCTAGTGCTACATAATGTAGAAGATGGTCTTCTCTGATGATGAATGATGATGAGAATGCCTGAAATGAGTATTTATGATAAATCTAAGCGAAGGTTATTTTTGAACCAAGCCTCTTATGATGATATGCAGTTATTACTGATTTGCAACCACTCCCTGATGAGGTAGATGTCATTACCAACCCACTCTAAGGATTACAATCTCATCCTCAAAGTCAAAATCCTTGGAGATCCCAATACACCTGTCTGAACTAGAAGCTCTCTCAAGAAAATCACTGAGGCTCTCATGCTCTAGTGAGCTACATTCAAGCTCACCAAAGAAGCAATCATAAAGATCAACAACATTGTCTTTTTGCTTGCTTTTTATCTCAATTTGAACCAAGGAAAGTCTCAGAAGCCCTTGAAGATGAAAGCTGGGTGGAAGCTATGCAGGAAGAATTGTTGCAGTTCAAGCTTCAACAAGTATGGGTTTTGGTTGATTTACCCAATGGTGCTAAGGTGATAGGTACTAAATGGGTTTACAGAAACAAGAAGGATAAGAGAGGAGTAGTTGTCAGAAACAAAGTACGGCTGGTAGCTCAAGGTCATAAACAAGAAGACGGAAGTGACGATGATGAGGTTTTTGCTCCTGTAGCAAGAATTGAAGCTATCAGGTTGTTTTTAGCCTTTGCCTCATTTATGGGATTCATAGTCTATCAAATGGATGTTAAAAGTGCATTTCTGTATGGCACTATTGATGAGGAGGTTTATGTCTCACAACCTCTGGTTTTGTGATCCTGATCATCCTTACACAGGTTGTAAAAGGTGGTTAAGGGTTGTATGGCTCTGCACAAGCTCCTAGAGATTGGTATGCAACTTTTCCTCATTCCTAGAGAAGCATGGAACAAGAGGGGCAACATAGCAAGACATGTATTCTTAGAAAGATAGAAACAAAAAAGGATTTCATGTTGTTCAAGTGTATGTTGATGATATTCATTTTTGGGTCTAACCAACAAGTTTGGTTGTGACTTTGAAGCTTTGATGCAAAGCCGATTTCAAATGAGCTCATGGATGTGAACTTTCATTCTTCTTAGGTCTCAAGTCTAACAGAAAAAGGACGGCTTCTTCATTTCTCAGGACAAGTATGTAGCTGAAAATGCTCAGAAGTTTGATCTTGTTGAATGTCAAAGCTGCTAACACTCCTATGGAGACAGTTGCCTTTGACCAAAGGTATGAGGACGCTTTTGATGTTTGAATAGTACACTTGTTTAGATTATGATAGGTTCTCTCATGTACTTTAACTGCTTCTAGACCTGATATTATGTATTGCAGTATGTGTTTGTTTCACGTTCAGGTATTCCCAAGATAAACTTATCATCTCATTGCTTTTGCTGTCAAGAGATTTTCAATATATCTTCATAAGGGCTCAAACCCAATTTGGGATATGGTTATCCTATTTGGGACTCTCCCCTTGATTTTTGGAAGCATTCTATGACAGGTGTCTATGGTTGGGTTTTTTTCCAATACCTAGACAGGAAAATCCACTACAGGTGTGTTGCAATTTCTTGGTCTACGACTTATCTCATGGCAATGCAAGAAAACAGACTATTGTAGGCCACGTCAAACAACTGAAGCTGGAAATATGTCGCTGCTGCACATTGCTGAGGACAGGTGTTCTGGGTTCAAAATCAATTGTTGGCTATGGTTTCAAACTTCATGAATACCAAAATCCACATTGATATGAGAGTACAATCTGCATTTTGTTGGAAAAACCCGGTCTATCATTCCAAGAACAAACACATTTGAGATTCACACCATTCTTCAGAGACTGTTATGAAGGAATGTGGGAGAAGCTATAAGTGTGAGAAAATTCACACAGATTTAAATGTTACTGACGTGTTGACAAAAACCATTGATGGGACCGTGCAAATTACTTGGTAGTCAGCATTGGTGATTATGATCACCCATAAGCTACATTTTAAGGGGAGAAAAAGTGTAAATTTTTATAATGTATTATTAAGTCCTGTCTAAATTAGAATTTAAACTGGTAGCTCTAAGTTTAAAATTAATCCTGGTAGTATTAGTTAGAATTAATTCTGGTAGTATAATTTAGGGTTAGTTCTGTGGTACTTTTGTAACTTTATTCTTGGTTAGCATAGTTAAACTATTAAGTCGGATAGTGTTAAAGTTAAACGGATAATCACTTAGTTACTGGTAGTAGGGTAATTAAGTCTTGGTTAGTTAACTTAGGTTAATTCTGCTTAGTATAAGTTAGATTAGAAATTGTTTTGTGTGTTCAGGACTAACTTTGACAGGTACTACTTGTGTTTTGAAAAGAGTGATGCCAAGATCAACATGGGCATGAAAAGAAAAATGCCAGGTGCACTTGATAATTGGATGCAATTTGATTGTAAGTAATGATATGTTGTGGTCTCTACTTGCTGTAAATTTTATATTAAAACTGGGTTGAAAGTATGTTTAAGTTCTGATGAGTTACTTTTAATACTGGTTGACTATTTTAAGTCTGGTAGTACAGTTTTTAGAAATTGGTTGCTTTCACGTAATACTGTTTGAAATATAATTATTTTTTTTAATTCAAACATTAACCGGTTGAAGATATTTTAGCCGGCTTCTAAAACGTCTGATAGAGTACTTATATAGGGAATAAAAGTAATTTCTCTTTCATCATTATCACTATTTACCCTATTATTTTTTCAAAAGCAATAGTTAAAATTACTTCCACTACCAGGACTAATCTGTCAAACGTCACATCACCATTATGATTTTTTAATAGACTTCAAATATTTTCACCAAGTGTTTCAATGGCGGCAACTCAAGTATTGCGATAAGCACAACCAAGTGGGTTTCTTACTCAAACCCACTGAGAGTGCTGGGTACACAGAGATAGTGGATTTCCTCAGAAGATCAAAATTGAGGTATGCTCTCACTCACAATCCACCTATCTACGATTCTCTTGTCAAGCAGTTTTGGCAGACTGCACTCTAGAACACTTGCAGAGGGGACTTAACAACTTGATTGCAACAATAGAACAATTGAATATACAATAACTGAAGAGTCTGTTAGGAGCGGCAACTCCAATTAGCAGATGCTTCAGGGATTCATATGTTGCAAAAATGAAGATGATTTTTGCAGATTGCAAAATTAGGGGTACGTAAAGGACAGAACTTTTTACATTTTGGAAAGTCACTGTACCACCCCAAATGGAGATTCTTAATCCATCATATTCTTCAATGTATAAGCTCCAAAAAGTGGAGGTTGGGATCAGTTTGGTAGAACAATCGCCATTGCTTTTGATCTGTCTTTCCATGGGGAAGAGACTTTAAACTTTTCTATACTTAATCTTTGGATGGTTGATCTCAAATTTAAAAAGCAAATCAATAGTTTTTATGTACCCCGTTTTCGTCAAATGATTTTGAATGTTCAAACTGAATAACAAAAAACCTTTTCGTCCCGGTATCATTAACCAAATAAGATTTTTTGGAAATATGAAAAGAGGTTTTCAAGGGATACATAGACCACTGTTGCCTGCTATGCTAACCATTGATGCAGGTCAAGCTCAACCAAGCTCTGCTCCAACTCCATCTCAGTCTATTCCGCTACCTCATCATACGCATGTACAAATAACACAACCACCCTCCACTGTAACTCACTCTGTACAACACTCCTTCAACCATCTAGTGTACAACCACATCTTTATCACCTCCAACTCAAGCCTGTTCAAACAACATCCACTCCACCAGTCTCTACATCCCTGACATTCGACCAACACTCTAATACCATCTCCAATAATTACCTCATCCTTCATATCATGATACAGAAGATCCATCATTTGAAACTTCTTATCAATGTCTCCTCCACTTCACATGAACCTGAGTTTCAAAAGCTATTTAGATCTAGTGAAGAAAGTGAGCAACTTAGGAACACCTAATACGGTTATGTACCTAGGCTGGAGTCAAAAAATGAGGTAAAATCTTGGAAATGGAACTGATGTGAACCTAAGCGAGTCACTTGAACAGAAAATCTTAAGCTGAATGAGGAGGTTAAAAAAGCTTTTGAAGAAAGTTGAGGAAGAAGAGGAAAAGTAAAGAAGCTAAGGATGCAGAGGGTCAGGATCAAGAAGTTCCTTTTGAAACAGATCAAGGAGATATATTTGTTACTCCTGAAAAGAGCAAGAGTTCAGGGGAGGCTCAAGAAGAACAAATAAGTCCTTCCACTTTAGAGGCTGCACAGATCTTAACAATTGTAGCTTCAGAAGGGTTTAAGGTTCAAAGCACTTTGGTAGCAAGATTTACAAAAGAAAATCAAAGTCTACAAAAACTCCTACTAAAATTCTTCATTTTGAAGAACCTGATTCAGCTCAAGTTAATACAGCTCAAGTTAATACTGGTGAAGTTAATGCTGCTGCGGTTAATACTGGTGAAGTTAATACTGCTCAAGTTAATACTGCTGAACTTAATCTTGATAGTACACCTTCAGCTCAAGTTAATACTGGTGAAGTTAATGTGATTGCGGATAATAACTGGTGAAGTTAATATGCTCATGTTAATACTGCTGAACTTTAATCTTGAATAGTACTCCTTCAGCTCAATGTTAATACTGGTGAAGTTTAATGCTGCTGAAGTTAATACTGGCGTGGCAGAAAGGGTTTCAAAAGGATAAAAGGAAAAGGAGCCAATGACTGTACGAGGACCTTAAGCTGAAGTTAAGCTTCAAAAGGGACATCAAAAGGAGCTTCAGAGTTAGCGGCTTTATAGGAAGCTAAAAGAGTGCAAGCTCAAATGGATGCTGAAACACAAAGACAAATTGATCTTGATGCACTTCTGGCTAGAAAGATTGGGTGAGCAAGAGGGAAAGAAGCTGAGAAAAGGAAGCCCTGGCATCTGATTTTGACTACATTCATGCAAGATTAATGCAGATCAGATTCTTGCTGAAAAGTTTCAACAAGAGAAAGGGTAGACAATATTCTGTGAGGAAAAGCTCAAGTTTCTTACATGACACAATTGCTACCAAAGGAAGTTTCTGTGCAGAAACAAAGGAGTGTATTATCAGAAAAAGCCACACAACAATTATCTCAGCTTAGAAATCAGATGATCACTTATCTGGAAACATGTCGCAAACAGAAGCATGCTGAGTTAAAGTCTAATTCCATTTGAGAAAGATTCAAGTACTGTATGAGAGATACAAGAAGCAAGATAGACTTTTTGTGGCTTATTGGATCTGAAGGGAAGATGAGGTGAGAGCAATCAAAAGATGAATTGATAAAGATGATGATCAAAGAGGAAGAAAAGAAGGCTGAATCTGTTCATGAGGATGCTCAAGGAGGAAGTAGAGCAAAGAAAGAAAGTTAAAGGCCAAAAAAGAGATGCTGGTTCTAAGTCTCACAAGAAAGAGAAGATTGATTGATTTGAGACTATGCTTGCATATATCTCCTGATGAGGACAAAGTGATTGATGTTGAGAGTCTTGATCATCAATATCCCATTATTGAATGGCAATCATTTTTCCTTACAACTAAACCTCAACATGATCAAACCAAACCTGATGAAGATATATATCTGAATAAGGTAACAAGGAGTAAATGGATCATCAGAGATTCTTTCGCACCTTAATGGGAGTTTTATCAATTGTTGGACCGAGGAGATTTGGAAGTTATTTATAGCTAGTCATGGAAGAATATAAGATAGGCTTCCTGAAGGATTTCGACAGGATGCTCTTTGGGGAGATCTGATGATTTGTTTAATCCAAGGTGAGTACGGTCTGACTTTGGGGATATCACAGCAAGATGAGCTTATAGCTGGAAACTACATAGTTCTAGGAGTTACATACTATCATGACAAGTACTGACTTGTTTTTCTATGCATTGTGGAAAGTAAATATCCTCTATGACAAAGGAAGTTACTTTCACAAAATGCTGGAATTGACGCTAGAAACTGAAGAAAAAGCTTTATGGCTTTGGAGCTGATCAAGTTTGTGAGGACAACCATTGGAAGAATTTGAGAGCTTCTATGGATGATGACACAGTCACATCTACGCAGAAGATGAAGAAAGGGTTTGAGTGTTGGCTATCCCACCACACAAACAAATGGTCTTTGGTTCACCATGTTTAACAGGACAAAGAACTAATTAGTCAAGAGCAAACGGATGCTTGGTAAAGACCTATTCAAAATCCGTTCTATGTGTTGAACCTATTTACCAAAAATTGTGATGGTTATTTCTATGCACCATTGTATTTATACTAATGATGGACTAGCCTGTGCAAACGTTACAGGTAAAGGCATATCAAATCCTCGTTGAAGGCTGTAATGTTAAGGGTTTGCCAAATTTCATATGGTATTCCAAACTCACCAATGTTTCAAGTACTGATGAGTTGAAATGGTTTTCAGTTGACCATGACATACCTTTCTGGTGGCCAAAGAATGACTACTCCAGAGTTAATTGCTAACTGGTAATAGAGACATCAACTCCATTTTACGTTTTTCAATGATTCACCTCTCACAGGAGTTAACACACCTGGAAGTGATGAGAATAGACTGAAACTTTATGTTTTGATGTACAAAATTGTTAAGGTTGCTAATGAAAGAGTTAAAGACTAGTTGCTGTCAAGATTTGAAGACATAAAGACTTATTATTTTGAAGACAGAAGTTTAAGACAATCCTCTAAACCCCAAGAAGAAGCTTAAAGTGTTTAAAGATTAAGAATATTCTGAAGGAACTTGAAGTTCATGCATGAAGATCAAGTTAGGGGAGGATTGTTAGGAAAAATATTGTAAACGGACTTAATACTGTTAGTATTAAAGTTAAGTCTGTTAGTTATAGTTAGTACTGATAAGGATAGTTAGTACTGTTAATTATATAAGTTAAGTCTGGTAGAGCAAGTTAAGTCTGCCAGCCTTTAACTTTAGTATTGGCGAGTATTAAAGTTTATTACTGTTATGTCAAATAGTTAAGTTGGTATGTAATTATAGTAATGTTACCTCTTAGCGTTATCCCTAGAAGAGATAAGCATTATCTCTTTAACGCGTTTAGGGTTCCTTAATCTTTATAAAAGGAACGTAGAATAGTTATTAAAAAACATATGTGTTGATTGATCGTTCACAATCATAATAGTAATAGTATAGGCAAGTTTAGTATTTTGTTTTTGTGTTCATCTTGGTATAGTTATTGATATTCCGCGTAAATAATATATTCTCGGTTATTGTCTCTTATAGTTTCTTTGGATTTATTCAGAGGGAACTATAAGTGTTTAAGCTCCATTGAGTACTGGTTGATAAGGACCCTACCTGTTCCTTGGAGCAATGAGAACAACTTCATATTTTGGTTATAAAATTGGTTCCCTCTTAGTCTTTAAAACCATTCACAATAAGAACCTGGTGAAAGTGTTCCAGTACAGTTAACTAAGCCATATCCCTTCTGTGGTCCCCTGAAGAATTGTCTCCAAAGAACTACTTTAGGACCTGGCTCTTTGTATATTGTGAGATTAATGTTTCACTCCTGTCATGTGTCTAGAACAACCACTATAGACCTCTTTAAGTAATCCTGCACAGACATTTTCACACAGATTAGTTCCTTTTGTGAACCCACTTTTTAGTGGGTTTTGATTGCTTGATAGCAACCCTTTGTTTCTTGCTGTTTCTTAGGTTCTTTGGACAATCAAGAATCTCATGAGCTATGCTCCTAAACAATTTCACATCCTGGTAAAATTTACAGTCATCTGGGTAATGTTTGTTTGGCCCACAATATTTACACTCACAAATTCTGGGATAACCTAGTGGTTCTTTACAGGTATGGTGTAGGAGTGGATTAGCTTTTAGTTTGTTGAAAGATTTCAACATCAGTGTGTTATGTGTGTCTCTTTGTAATGTGGGAGATTTGAACCACAAGTAGAAATACTTGGGTTTTGGTAGCAATCGTTAGAAAGATGCATTCCTCATTCCTCATTGTTTACATCGGTCCATACCAGACTTTGTCTTATGGGTCTTTTGGAACTACATGCCTAAGATACTTGATTGAAAAAGTATCTGAAGGGATCAGGAATTGGTTCTTGTACCTTTACTTCTTCCAAAAGTGTTTAAAGAAGTTGCTTAGTTGGTAGGAGAGCATTCTTATCAGGACATGAGCTTTAGACAGCTGGATGCTTAGATTCAGTCCTTTTCTTAATGACATAGGTTTGTGACACTTTATTAGAAGATTTTTTTATCTCTTTAGAAGCAGTATTAAGTGTCAAATCAACCATGTTAACAGTAAGGTCAGACAATGAAATAAGACTTTTAAAAGCACCTGATGGATATGCCCTAGTCAACTTAGGAAGAGGGGGCAGAGGTTCCTGAATGTCATTGTCATCCTCAGAGTCAGAGGTGATCATAGGAGCAGACTCATATGTGGATACATCAGCCTTGCTGAACATAACTTTCTTATAGGGGTTGTTCTTTTTTCTCCTACCTTTTCCTCCAAGGGCTTTAACAATATTGCCAGGTATTTGCTCAGAGAGCAGTTGTTTAAGGGTGACTTTGCTACATGTCCATATCTCATCCTTAAGAGATTCATTTTCTAGATTGACTCTAACGACTTCATTTTGAAGGGAACAGTTAATGGACAAATTATTTTTCTTTTATTTATTTTTCAGTACTTAGGTATGGACAATTCTTGCTTAGATGGATTATATTTGTTAACCATGTTTTTTCTCTGATCCTCTACATAAATAAGGTCAACATGAGTGTAATCTAAGACATGTTTTCTATCATTATCAGTCATAGACAAAAGTCTGTGTACCTTTTTCATAGTGATGTCAACCCATTGACCAGATTCTTGGCCTATCAGCATGCCCTACAGAAGGCTCTTCTTCAAACAACTTGCCATAAAAGCTCTAATCCTGGGGTTCCTTCATCCTTGAGGACATAGATCTTCATCCCAGTCTAATGACGCAGCTATTATCCCTTTTTCACTCTTTCCCTTATTATTCTTCCCTTTTTCACTCTTTCCCTTTGTCAGATCATCAATCCTTTAGGTTAGGACAACCATTTCAGCTTTAAGTCCCTTGTATTTTCCTTTGTAGTCCTTTTGATAGTTACCAGTGTTATGGGAAGATGTTTGGTTGATGGGTGGTGTATATGATGAATTTTTTGATGTGTATTGAGGATGGATAGGATGGAGTGGAGGTTTTGTTTTGAAGGGTAGAGTCCTTTTAAAAATGGCCTAGTTTTCCCACAAGCTAAAACAAGGTTTCTTTAGTTTTATCTTGGGTTTCCTGCAGATCCAACTTTTGATCTGTATATAGAATCTTTTCTGATTTGCAAGCAGAGCTCTATCATTATATCTTGTTTACCAAATGATGTTATGAAATCTGTCATTAAGTGCAAAACTGCTAAAGAAATGTGGAATGATCTCATCCTAGCTCATGAGGGACCATTTGATACAAAAGATACCAAGATTGCAGCCTTAAGACTTAAGTTCAATGCTTTTAAATATCTGATACCACTTGTTGGTCCAAACAATCGTGCAATATCTGATAGATTAGCACGAGACCCATTTAGCTAACTAATGACACCTTTTGTACTTTTTAATGCTTTATAATTCTTATTAAAATGGATCTGTGTTTTACAAGTGCGCCGGTTGTTAGCGGACCAACAACGGGTTATTAAATGACAACTATACTTCCATTTTGATTTATAGCTTTGGCTCATTAATCCAATGGGAGGAGAAACCCTACCATAAGATATTACAATATATGTTTTTGTGGTCGTGAGATATTCTAACCTTATCTTCTATCAAGTGTGCACTATATATAGGAGGGGAAAGGCAAAGGTTCCCAAAGAAGCTTTTAATAAAGTACTAAAGCAAATAGTTATTTTAACTATTTGCTTTATAGCTACCTAGTACTTTATAACTACTCATGTACCTTTTTGTCTTCCTTGCTTTTTGCATTTAGGAAGTTCCTGCCAATATCTTCATGTCTTCACTTCAGAGATTGTATTCGGGAGTGAGTGAGCCAATTGCCAATACTCACTGACTCCATCATCCTGATCTTGGTTCTTTCTTCACTCATGTGGGTCACCTCTGGTTATGATGAGTCTTTCTTTTATAGATATGAAAAAACATCTTGAGGATGACTCGCTGAACTTATTTAAGTTTAGCGACTTGTTTTTCTACTTAGGATATTTTTCATACAAATCATGTACAAGGGACAATTAGGCACTGAATTGGCCCAACAATCTCCCCCTATTTAGATAGAAATATAGCCTAAGTTCATTTAGTAGTAATTGTTGAGCATAAATGCCTCTTATTACATACAAATTAGAACACAAGAATATCAAATGAATTTATACTTCTCGAGTTACCATCTTCTTAATTCATGTCGTCCGCTGATCTATGTTTGGTCATAGATTCTTTTGTTGTTGTTGTGAATTGTTCATACAAAGAACTTACAATTTTTGATCCTTTTTCTCTTTAGGTCTTGTACCACCTCCCTTGATGCATACTATTCTGGCCCGTCGTGTAGAACTTTCTAAAGTTATATAGGCTTTATCCATGTGAACATATGTCACCACATGCTTCATTAATTAAGTAGCATATCTTTAATGTGATGGTTCATTACCATATTCAGCGGAGTGGACCAGTGGTGTTTCAGCGAACATATTCAAAATCAATGATTTTTCAAACTACATTGTAGCTCAACATAAAATCCTCAGGGACCTTAGCTCAATCATCCATATTTCAAGACCTTTTTTAAGTCACTTGTTGTGTTTTGTTTTGGTTTGTAGTTTAAATAGTGTTTGGCTTCTGCTAATGAAACACATAAGTATACTTGATAAGTGTGTTCTCTCCCCTCAAAGGTGCTATACAAGAGCTTTTGGATTGTTTTTTTCGTTACACACTCTTTGGGAAGATGCCCTCTTCAGGTGTTGCCCGAAACATCTTACGCTTGCTGACATGGTTCAATACTAGGTTCAGTGGTCTCTTGTGTGAAGGTAAAAGGGTTTTAAAGGGGTTTCCAATTTTGGTTCAAACGAAACGGGTCGTAGGTTGGATTCTCTTGGTTTTGTGTTAGGGGTAGTTTAGCGGGGTGGTTTATATTGTGTTTGATGGGGACAATGTGGTGGTGATCAGTCACTACTTGACATGTATTCCTGATTAATACAAAAGACCCCGATAAACAAAATCACTAAAGATAATACCTTTGAAGTGCAAGCTTGCAATTATATCTTAGTTTCTCACCGAACACCCTATTTTCAATTCAAACAACCCTTGATGTCAGCGGTCTGATGACCCAGCGGTCTGATGATTAGGGGGTTATGCGGTTCAGCCAGCTGGTTCAGCTGCCGGGTCAATGGTAAGAGCTCAGTAGACTGGTTCAGTGGATGGTTTAATGACCAATGATTTTAAGATGCTAGACATTAGCGGGTTTAGCAAGTTCAGCTCTTGAAAATGCATTCATGAGTTCTCCCCTGATTCTCATCTTCAATGATAAATCATCTGACCCACACCCCTGATTTTTATCAGCTCTTTGAGTGTAGATCAGCTAGTGGGCAAACATGTTTCAGGTTTTCTAGACTTATACTTTAGCAAAACACCCAAAACCGCTTCTCTGCCCCATTTTATTCACCATATTATCTCATGAAAGTGAATAACACCAGTTGATCAAACATCTTATACATTCACTGATTTATCAGCTCCCCCAATTCACATATACCAACAAATATTTTTGTTTGCTGATTTTTAATCAGCTCCTGATGCATAATTATAAAACCCATTCAGGGTCAACCCTTTTAATAGCTACGAATCCAGCTTCACCAATCACTAAGACCCATTTACCGTTTAAATCACCTCTGTTTTCGTTAGAAGTTGAACAACCATCAGCTCTGTAACCTTCGTCCTAAATCCCTTCAAACATTCATAAATTCAAGTTCATCATTAATTCTATCATCTACATGACTTGATTCACAACAAAATCCATAACCGCAGCTCTTCATATACATTAACACCCGCCGGCAACAAAAAAACTTTATACAAAAAAAGATTCATCCTTATGAACAACCATCCGCTGTAGTCGGTTGGTTGTTGTTGTTTTT
>BQNB010101766.1:0-24400 GCA_026074375.1 Tanacetum coccineum | reverse complement strand
TTTTATGTAAGTTTTCATGGACGATTTCTCGGTATTCGGTAATTCTTTTTACCAATGTCTAAATAATTTAGATAAAATGCTCGGTAGATGTAAAGAAACCAACCTTGTGCTAAATTGGGAAAAATGCCATTTAATGGTAAAAGAAGGTATTGTTTTGGGACACAAAATATTTGGGAAGGGAATCGAGCTTGATAAAGCTAAAATCGATGTGATTGCCAAACTGCCTTACCCATCAAATGTAAAAGGTGTTAGAAGTTTTTTGGGGCACGCTAGGTTTTATTGAAGGTTCATAAAAGACTTTTCTATGATTTCTAAACCAATGACCCAGCTTTTAATGAAGGACGCAAAATTTGATTTTTATGAAGATTATAAAAAAGCATTTAATAAATTAAAAGAAAAATTGACCACCGCGCCTATTATAATATCTCCCGATTGGAACAAACCTTTTGAATTAATGTGCGACGCTAGTGATTTTGTAGTAGGGGGTGTCTTAGGACAAAGAATAGACGGGAAATTCAAACCCATCTATTATGCTAGCAAGACCTTGAACGATGCCCAAGCACATTATACCACTATTGAAAAAGAACTTCTTGTAGTTGTTTTCTCTTTTGATAAATTCCGCCCCTATTTTATTTTATCAAAAACTATAGTCTACACTGATCATTCTGCTTTGAAGTATTTATTCAGTAAACAGGTTTCCAAACCAAGGCTTATCAGATGGGTCCTGCTTCTACAAGGATTCAATATCGAAATAAAAGATAAAAAAGGAGCGAAAAACTTGGCTGCTGATCACCTGTCGAGACTCGAGAATCCAAATATGGGAGAATTAGTCGAAGATGAAATCATTGATAAATTTCCCGATGAGCATTTAATGATATTAAATGCCAAGCTTAATGAAGAAGAGCCATGGTATGCAGATCATATAAACTACATTGACGGAAAAGTTGTACCTCCAAAATGGACACCGAAAAGGAGAAAACGGTTCTTCTCTCAAGTAAGGAACTATTTTTAGGATGAACCATTCGCATTTAGATTGTTTCCAGACAATGTAATGAAAAGATGCGTGGCTAGAAACGAAATCCTTGAAATCTTGGCACACTGCCATTCCGGTCCCACTAGGGGACATCACAGTGCCTCAATTACAGGAAGAAAAGTTTACGAGTCAGGATTCTATTGGCCTAGTATCTTTAAAGATGCTAAAGATTATGTAATGAAGTGCGATGCATGTCAAAAATTAGGAAACATATCATCACGAAACGAGATGCCTCAAAATAATATTCAGGCATGTGAAGTATTTGACGTTTGGGGACTAGATTTTATGGGACCATTTCCTGAATCCAGGGGTAACAAATACATTTTAGTAGCGGTGGATTACATGTCTAAATGGGTTGAAGCTCAATCTCTCCCCACAAATGATGCTATAAAAGTAATGTTATTTGATGTCATCAGAAGGCTCGAACAGAATCTAACAAAGGTCTACGGGGTTGAGAGAAGATTCTTTTTGTATTTTTATAATTTTATAAAAGCAAGTAAATATCATTGATTGAGAGGTTTGGTTTGGTTTTAATTAATTAAACTAATTATAAATCTAAACTACTTTGGTGATAACTTATATGGTAAACAAACGTATTTACTTAATCATGCACTACTCCTTAGTTTGCTTCTCCTAATCCTTGCTTTGTCACCCTTGTGATGATCTGTGTAAGTATTTCCTAATTCATGAACGAATTACACGAACTTGCTGTCTATGTAATATTCTGTTAAGGCAACGCACAAGTAAGGTAGTATGAAGACTATTACAAGACCCCTAAGAGTATATTACATGCAATTAAAACACCTTAAGAGGGATCAACTATATTAGGGGTAAGGTAGTATGAAGACTGTTACCGATGGTATCCTTTCTACACACTCGCGTTTCCCTAGACGTCTATGCCAATTTAATATCTTATGGCTAGTTTTCTAAAGCCTAACGCGCACATCCATCACAAGAAGCAACATTAAAAGGATCTATAAACTAAGTTTCATGCAATCATAAATAAATACAAAGAGATCTAGCCTTGCATGGTAAATAAAGAAGAAGAACAAGAATCTATCACAAAACACATAAACATATTGAGTGATAAGGGATAAATGAACTTCACTTGATTAAATCATGCAGTTGAGGCTGTTACAAGAGGGTTTTGACACCCTAAAAACGAGCCCAAAGGCTGCTAAAATCGTATTCTAAAACTAAGGTTCGTCTCCCAAAAGTTACACACTAAAAACCCTAAAACGAGTTTGTATATATAGAGATCAGACCGCGATGGCATCACAAAATTTCTGACGTTGTTGCTTCGATGAAGCTTCTAGGGTTTCATTTGAGGCGGCTATATTCTGACGCCGTCGTGATACTCCTGACGCCGTCTTAATAAGAGTTGGCAACGTCGTCTCCACCGTCTGAATGATGCTTTCTTCAAGAGATTTAGTGTAGAGTCATAGTCTTGTCCGTTTCTTCTCCAAATGAGCCCAAGTCACGTGTATTTCCTCCAAAAGCCATCCAAGTGCTAAAAATATGAAAATAAATGATTAAGCACATAATCTGGGCATATTTGCATTAAATGACCCCGAAAAAGTGTATAAAATGACACCTCATCACTTAATCGATATTATTATTTGAATGATCGATTATTCGTTGGTACGTGTTATAAACCAATGATGTAAAGTTATGTTGTATGTTATTTCTAGTTGGTCGCAATTATAAACCAACTATGTATTTTCATGTATAAAGTGGTAGATATCGCCACTAATGTTGTATAGTATGTATATTATGGATGATTGGGAGTTGACCGTTACGAGAACGCCAACTAAGGTTGTTTTTGTTGATCTATGATCAAGACATTTATGAGTCTATGATTTTGTGTCTTTTTCATGAGGATGGTCGGGAAAGTAACTAGCAACATTGTTCCTTATTTTTTTGGACTTAATATATTTGCTTTGTTCTTTTTATTTAACAACAGTTATATGTTTCCCATACCTAATCCATAACCTTTGGTATTGCTCGAATGAGGAAGTGAGCAATCACATGTATCTATTCCATCGTTATGGATATGTATGTGTGATTTTGACCGCCTTGTTGGTGTATTACTGTTGGTAAAGGATTAGAAGATTTCATACCCTATATTGTTCTTTATCCTGACCTTTAGTTTTATTCGAATGGGGATCTGAGCAATCATGTATATCTATTCCATCGTTATGGATGTGTGTATATGATTTTGTCGGCCTTGTTGGTTTACTACTATTGGTAAAGATTACTGATCCTATTCTTTAGCTTATTCGAGTTAAGGATCGAGCAATCACATATGTCTCATCCATTGTTATGGATGTGTATGTGTAGTTTTGTCACCTTTTCTAGAATATTGGTATCGATAGAGATTAGAAAGAATGATCAACCCTTAAACCTTAAGCCAATTTACATTTTTTAGACTTGTTACTCCTTAGCTTTAGTGGTGGAGATGTGTATCCTTGCCAAGCTTATGATAGAATACTCGTCACGATCGAGCAATTGAGCGCATTAGTTACATATTACCACATAGATTAGTTGAATGATTTGAGTGTTTTCATTTTCCTACTTTGTGAGGTGTTTGGTTGTGTGCTAGTAATTAAATGAAAAATTGCTTAAAGGAAAAGTCTTAAACCTTAGTTTGGGATACCTTTTCATAAGTTTTCTAAAGTCTACTTGAGGACAAGTAGGATTCAAGTGGGGGGATATTTTATGACATCGAATAACGTCACTTTTATAGCATCATTTATCCTAGCTAAATTGCTCATTCTATATTATTTTATGCATGAATTGGTACTTAATTCCTTATATTTGTTTATTGTAGTAAATATTGAGCAATTGGTGAAGTTTAACTAAAAGGCACACATTTTGGAGCTTAAACAAAGAAATCTTAAACATCCAATACGCCGTATCCAGCAAGAAGATATGGCATATTTGTGCCTTGACTTCACAAGAAACCACGAAGATATAAAGACCAATACGCCGTATACAAAAGATCTTATACGCCATATCGAAGATCAAGTATTGGAATATTCTAGAATATTATAATCGTGGTCCCCACTCCAAGAAAACCCTAATACGCCGTATTGAACTCCTTCCCAGAGGCTATAAATGCCGAACCATAAAGACAAATTTTAGTGTGAGAAAATATACCAAAGACTGAGAAGAAGGCATTAACCACCAGGTTTGACTTTTAGAAGAGAAGAGAAGCTACAAAGGTCTCGCAATACCCTTTAATCCATAGGAAAACCCTTGTAAATTCTTATACTCTAAATACATGTTCGGTTGTTGGTATCATTCATTAACTTGGTTATGTTACCTTAGTCGTTCGTCTATGACATTTGTATTCGTTACAATTGTTATTGGCTAATACCTTTACGTATTAGCCATATTTATGATAATTTAATGTTTGGTTTATGTTTATTCCGATTGATTCTTATAAGTTGTATGTTGTTTTATGTTTATCAATTTATACTCGTTTATGTGCTTAAGTATACGACCTATCATTCAACTGGATCTAGGAATACAAATAGAGCGTTAGCTAGATGCTGGGATAGCTCTCCATATCCGCACTTTATATATCTAGAATAATAGGATCACAAATAATGTGTTGTCTTTGCTCTTGGTTTAGTGAACAAGTTGGAGTAGCAGGTAACCTAGGATCAACAAATAACATTCTGATTCCCTGAGTAAAGATCTGGACAAGTGGACTACTAGTATATAAGGATCCATTAAGCAGTAATTTTGTCTCCTAATATAGATTATAATCAACCGCGATTGCTTTATGCGGATGTGGTTAATTGTGGCATAATTGCCATGTCTAGGTTTTAGGAAGAAGTACCGCATAAATCTAGGAATGATATATCAACAATGAGATAAGACAATCATTGCACTTATAAACTAAAACCTACATTTTAATAGATTAAACATGGTTAGTACATTTTCCTTACAATAGGCTTGACCGCTTCTCTATCTTTTAAATATCAGCTTGTGTGTGTTAATCACCTAATCTCAGTCTAGGTAAACCAAAACTCGTACCAGTCCCTTAGGCTAAAAACCCCCTCTTTTGTGTTAGGTTTAGGTTTAATTTAGGTATAACATATAATAAATTAGGACTAACTTAGATAACTAAAATACTAGTAGACTTAAGTATTAACACTTGCTCTTAGTGATTGACACCCTACTTACCAACAAACCTAAATCTGATCGGGTACACTGCCCGTTAGTGTTGTTTTAGGTATAGTCGGTCAAATATAAATAGTAAAACTTGATAATAAATATTATCTACACACAATGACACATCCGTCATCCTCCCCAACTTGGTTGATCACTACCCATGGCAATTGAAGTGGATCTAGATCGGAATGGATGACTTCAACATCTTGCTTAACATAAAATAATAATTCTTCCAAAGAATCTTAACACTCCCCCTTCTCTCACAAAAGAACAAAAAAAATTCTCGTAATCTTGTAAATTTGTATCCATGTTTGGTGAAAAGATATGTTCTTTAGAAATTGTAGGATGGTATGTGGTAGTTGGATCCACAACATACACCCTAACTTGACAAGAAACTGGTATATGAAGAGGTTCTACAAAAGGTGAAACATTTATGTTCCATTCTTCTATATCATCTTCTATATAAGAATTCGAATACATCATGATGGTATTAAAAAAAATCCTATGTTTCACATGATGTTTTGGTTCTTCCCAATGACTAACCTCATTAGCTAGTATTTTCATTTTTCACCCGATGCTATTACTCTCCATAGAATTATACATGGATCCATGTGTCTTGTGGTGGTTCTTGAGAGTATGCATGATCCCTTATACATTAGGAGAAGTATTTCGCCGTAATGTGTCAAAATCTTATCATAGAGAAACGGATTTATATTAATGACTTCTTTTTTGGGAAAATTTTCCATCTCGGAATGATTTGGATTACCATAAGTCCATACATGAAGATGAGTTTATACTCAAATAAATTAGATGCCAACTGGTCGAGAGTTTATTTGAAACAAGATATTGATAATTATACAAGTTATTATTAAATATCAGATTATATACATCATTTTACTAAATTAGTGGAAGTGTTTGTTTGACTTGTCTAGTTTATTTTTATACCAAGTTGAGTTTAATTATTAACTAGATATAATTCTTGAAAATTTGAAGTTTAAAAGTATATTTATAGAAACCTTGTTGAGTTTCTTTAATAGAATGAGTATACTGAAACCTTATTGATTTTATTTAGAAGAATGGATCTACTGAAACCTTGTTGAGTTTCTGTAGATGAATGGATCTACTAAAACCTTGTTGAGTTTCAGTATAGAAATAGATCATATAAAATAGATCTATTAAGATATTTTTAATGGAAATTAACAACATCATATTACATATGTGTTTTTGTTAAAACATTATGTAATAGGTGATATTGTTTAATTGTTTTAATCGAAAGACTTCTTTTAAAACGGTTTTGTATAACGGATCTTACAAAACATTAGTGTTTTAAAAAAAAGACGAATTAAAATCGTTTTGTTAAGAAACACTTATGATTAAGCATGTTGTTAATAGTACCAAAATTAGTTTCAAACTAATCATGGGATCTCGTATTAACAAAATATTTAGAATGTCACGAGTGACATCTAAAGGATCTGCTTCCGAACTTGTTAAAAGGGAGACTGATACTTGAGTTATGTGTACAGTATATACTTTCAACCATTCAGAAACCTTATGTGCCATAACTATGCGTTATATGGTCTAAATGACATGGAAACTGAGGCCATGAGGGAATCTGACCTTAGATAATAATGGATTAGCACTTCAGTATTATGTATATGGTGATAAGAGTTTGATTAACTCTTTTAATGCAGTTGAGAATGGAGAGAACGATTTTTGGGCAACTCTCCAACTACTAATATCAGGGGAAAAGGAGATGTGATTCACATATAGAAAAGAGTCTGAGTTAACCAACATGGTGTACGTGCCGGAGATTCGTAGGAATCTTGTGTTTGGATGGTTGCTTAATGAAATTTGGCTTTCATCTTGTGTGTGAATCAAATAAAAATTGAGTTAACGAATAATGTAATTTGAGTCCGTACGGACGACGCCTTCTAAATGTTTAAGCTGAATGTATTTTCTAATGGCCATTTCAGTAAAATGAGTATGAATTTCTGCTTATTTGATTGTTTAAATGTATGGCATGGCTGACTCGGACATATTTTAAATTTTAACTCAATTGGATACCCAATTTTTATTGACTCGGACTACAAATTAAAATTTCTGTTGAAGCCAAATTGACAAGATTGTCTTTTCTCTTAGTTGAATGGAAATAACCAAACCCCTTGCAGTGATAAGAAGATAAACAAATCCACTAATGACCTGTTGGAGTCAAGATTGGCATGAACTTCATTAGTTGTTGAATATGGTTCTTGGAACTAAGGTCATGTGAACCAATATGGATTTGTTTTAAAAAAACATTATAAGGACTGTATTCTTGAGAGGTTCAATTTAGGGGATTCGCCGGCCTAGCTAGAATTCAATGACATCTTTTAATCTAAAGATGTTGCCCATTTTGAATACTCAAAGAATATTAGGGACCATTTAGATATACCAGTAATTCAAGTAGGGACCATTTGAATAAGTATTACATGAGTACTATGATTGCATTATGAAATATATCCGACTGCTATCAAATGATAGAGTAATACAAATACGGATTCTTATATATATGAATCTAGATCCACTAGAGCGGATAAATTTACGCTAAGTAGAAAGCTATGTCTTAGAAATCTTGAAAGTATTTCAAACAGACGCTATATACCTAAATCTATGATAAAATCTGAATTTATCATTCAAGATAAATTTATAGAATATGCGGGATATTTACTTTAATTCGTAAATGACATACCAAGATGGCGTAAACCGATAACGACCATGTTTATAAAGTGTGATAGTCAATAGAATTTTGATAGAGCTCATATCACAATGTAAAACGGTAAGTCGAGACATATTCATCATAGACGATGATTGGTGCGACAACTACTCTTAAATAAAGTTATCACGATTGACTACCTAAAGTCAACGGATAACATCGCAGATCCGCTTACGAAAGGCTTAAGTAGAGAGTTAGTTAGAGATTCGCCTAAAGGAATATGACTAAAGCTCTTAAAGGAATGAGTTTTTATGAAGGAAAAACTAACCCAGTTGACTGGAGATCCCAAGATCTGGGTTCAATAGGACAACCTAATCATAGAAATGTGAGGGAAGTCACGTCAATGTGGGGGTGTTACTTAAAATTATAACATCCTAGTCCATTAACAAATGTGACTTGTTAAGAGGTTAAACATATGGCTCTAATGATTCATGATGAAATCATAAAGCATAATGATCAAGATGAAATCGCAAAACATATGTTTTTTGTAACATTTCTCAATTTCAGGTCATTTTACGACTCCTATTATTCGTCACTATTTATTTTAGTCCGATACGCGTTTACTTTTAATTTAACTTTTAAGCTAAATCGCGTAGACTAGAAATAATCATTCAACGTAAACGGTCACTAAATAAATTAAGGTTTACGCCAATCAAGTGTTGAATAATTATTAAGAAGATAATTATTGACCTTGCGTATTTTATTTTTATTGGTCACGTAAAAGGCTTACGTTTCGCAATAAAATACCTTTAGACACACCCCGGAAACACCTAGACTTACCTAGACTTAAACCAATACCCACTTTTAAACCTTAAACACAAAAATAATTAAATTCTTGTGTTAATAAGCCATTGTGGCCGAATAGGGGTAAACAAAAACCATTAAACATTGGATACTTACACAATATTGTACAATACCCTTTAATTAAGCCTTATACTTGTATAATCTTAATAAGATTTCAAAAAACTACCTTTTCCCTCTAATCCTACTCGTCCCATGCATATACACAACTAATAAATCTTCTTTTGCCTAAAGTAAGTACATGTACAACAAGGTCCTTAATGTATCCAAGATAGCCTAATGTACATTGGGTAATAACCATTTGAGCTCTTTTTCACTCTTGATACCCGCAGCAAGCAAAGAACACACACAACCCATAAGATTTGTCAAATCTTGAGTATCATGTACCATTGATATGGTAATTAAGATGTGTACTTAGAAATGTAATGAGAAAACCATTGGAGATTAACTAGAACCATAAAACCACCTATTAAGGTCACGGTTTGGGTTGGTTAGGGACTAAGTAAGCTAACTAATTCTTAAGCCTATATAAACCCACTCCCATTAGACACTTAACATTTCCTTACAACTCTTAAAACACACAAACACTCTCTCAAACAAACCACCCTTGTTTTCTTTCTCTTGGTTTTGAATTCCTCATAGCCAAGACACTATCTACGTAAATTCAACATCACTAATATTTAAGAGGCTAGGGATTATACATTTGAGGGTTTGAAAGCAAGAAGGTTTTGGGTTAAGCTAGGATTTGGGTTATACGATTCGGGTTTACTACACGACACACATTCAAGAAGTTAGGACCATTGTAAGTTGAGTCCTAACTCGTGTACATTCATGTCTCATTCGTTTTCTTCTTAACTAGTAGTATAGGTCACGATAACTTGTGTTTAACAATATTAACGTGAGCGTGAACATGCATGGTTCAACCCATGCATGGTACATGTGCATATAAATACTTATACATGACTTGTGTGGTGCTAGGATACGTTAAAAGGTGTAAAACATGGCTTAATATCGAGCTAAGGATTAAACGTTTACGTTTAAGTTACGCGAATGGAAACCAATATGAAAACTAACACGTATACATTAAATGCATAAAACCTATATGTAAACATTACATAAAAACATGATGTCTTAGCTCGGGAAGGAGTATAACGACTAGTAGAACGCCTGCATGTGACAAACACGAACCATAGGTAGAGCAAATAAGCTCAAAGTGATCGTCTTATGGTTAATCACCATAATCACGAACCGTATACACCCACAGTGGACACATATACCCACTGTTGGGCCACGAAGCCCATGAATGGGACAAACAAGCTTATAGGTTAGCTTATGTATAACTTAAAGAGCTTAACAGTAGCTTAAGGTGCTTAACGAAAACCCTAACTAAGCCCTAAAACCACTAATAAGCCTAACAGACCACTAACGGATCACGTTAGGCCAAACAGTCCATCAACGGATGTTAATGGGCCTAACAGTCCGTTAGTTAAGGCCCACAGCTTATTAATAAGATCACTTGAACTTATTGAAGGGTTATAAGACTTATTAAACTCGTTTGGCTTAGTAATACACGTAAGAGGCCTTATCAGGACACTAATGGGCTTAACCACTCTTAACGAGGCCTAATGCCAGATCAATAAGCCAAAACGGCTTAATTATTAACCCAAGACAAAAAGTTTAGCTTATTGGAAGCATGAAAAGCTTATGGACCTAAGTGGGACGAACCTACATGTTTAAAGTGCTTAACGGACCCTTAATGGGTTTAAAAGCCCATTTACGAGACTTATAGGCTTATGAATAAGCCAAACAGTGAAAACAGCTTATTTATAAGCTAGAATAGGACTCATGAGCTTATTAAAGACCCTAAGTGTTCATGGGCTTATGTTGGATGTGCCCACATTCTCAAAACCCTTGTCGTACTTTTAATGGTCCTAAAAGCCCATTACCGCAGCTTATTGGCTTATGGAATAAGCCAATGTGATACAATGACTTTCCTAGGTCTACAACACTTAATTTAAGATAAAAACCTAGGCTATGCTAGTTGGCAACCTTTATATGGGCCAAAACCATGTATACGGGTTCGGTTAAATGTGCCACGGGTCCAATAAACTCAAATAAGCTCATCCAAGCTTATTTATAAGTCTCATAGTTTCACAAAGCTTATTTGAGCTTATCAAAGGCTTTTATCATCTTGAAAAGTTAATTGGGCCTTTAAAATGCTTAATGGACCCTATCAGGTCCAAAAAGCCTAATGAGCTCGAAATAAGCTCATCGAGCTTATTTACAAGTTGAAACAACTTAAATGGCTTATTGGAGTCTAATAAAACCTTTTGCCACTTTTCAAATCTTAATTGGACTTAAAAATGCAACTTTTACAAGTTAGGGGACTAAAAGTGTAAAACTAGAAACTTGAGGGTTAAAACTACCAAAAACTGTTTTTATAAAGTCTAGGGGCTGTTTCTGTCAATTCTGAAACTTAAGGGACTGTTTGAAAGTACAAGGACCAAAAGTGTATTTTTCTTAAGTTAAAGGACTAAAGGTGTAAATATGGAAGCCTAGGGGTTTAAAATGTAAATATTATATTTCATAAACATAGGGACTGTTTTTGTAAATATAGAAAACCCAAGGGTATTATATGAACAAAAGTAATTTTAATAAACACTTAACAAATCGGACAAGTTATAATCTTTGTCGGATATTATACAAATTAAACCACGACTTAATAAATATGTATATTTATTAATAACGTTATACATGTGTTTGAACGTGTGTAATCGTATACCTTCTCAAGAGCCATCAAGTAAAGACAAATACAATAAACATGTGCACCACCACACAAGAGATAATAGTATATATAAACCAGCAATTTATTGTCGTTTATACATTAAGTCATTAGCTAAAACTTGTAGACTAATACTGTCTCGTATTTACTTAGGTATTAGAACGATGTGATACTTTTAACTTGGGTATATACCATTTTTCAAGACTACTCACTAAGGTGAGTTATAGTCCCCGTAGCTTTAAAAATATTTAAATGATTTACGTCTTTGGTGTAGAACATGCTTTGTATTACAAATGGACGCAATGTGTATCATTTTAATACAATGATTACGTGTTTTGCATACGTAGCGATAACCCACGAGGCCCCATTATCATGAATTTCAATTACTACTAGATGTGAGCAGCGAGTGTTATTAATAGATCTATTTAGGATAGACATCCCGTTTAGGGTGAGTAGCGCGCTCACTATGCCGGTTTGCCGGACACAAAACTATACCAAATGGTCTGATTTGGGATGTTGTCGGGTTAGAACTCATCCACTTTATTATTGGCAATTTAATTGCATTCATACATGTCGTAGCTTCAGTGTCATGAGCTTAGGAAAACTAAATTACTTTTTTATGATGTTTTGCATCTGTTTGCTTAATCAAAACTTTAGAAATCTTGCGGTCCTTCAATTGATTACCTAAACCTAAGAATTATCACAAACTTTATGTTGACGTTTTAAGCATGTTTTCTCAGGTCAATAAGGCACGAGGTGCCAAGATACATTGGGAGTCACTCTTTAGAGAGTCAGTACTAAAGATTTGGGGCGTATTACATTTTGGGAACATTTGTTATAAACCAAAATCTTTACTTATATTGTCGAACAATTTAAAGCCATGAGCTTATGTAATGAACAAGTATTTTGTAAATCCAATGTATCTTTTTAAAATGATACGTTTAGTGGTTCGTATCTCATAATCATGTGCTATTGATCATGAAGAAACCACCGTTGGATATTCATATTCCTGCGCTACCTAGATTTTGGGTGTTACAGATTGGAATCAAGCCAAGGGTTAATACAAACCAGTCAAAAGTTTTTGTCTGGACTATAACCATTTTCAAACACTGCATTCACAAATGGGGATTGCACGGGACACACATACATTACTTGTTTGCAATCTAGCATATGTGCTTACATGACATACATTGTTTTGGCATTAGTAGTTTACTAAGTGCTTGCATGATTGATATACGAGTATATAAATTATATTACGTATATTACTATAAGAGTCTTAAAATTAATACTTATATAAGTTATTTTTGTTTTTACAGCAGTCATGTCTTCTGCATCATCTACGGTTACCTACACTTTCGTCTACACTGACTCTGAACCAGGGAGGGTATTTTAAGGTGCCGATGAGGAGATATCTGATGGAGGTTCTCCACGAGTCATCGTATTAGGATACGATGGACTCCCTATAAGCCGTAGAGCTCTCCACCAACACCAGGATTAACATACCGGGCCCCGAGGAGCCACATACCCCACCAAGTCCACAGGACGAGGATGAATCAAAGAAGCCTATTTTTCATACAGCCACATGATCCTGACTACGTGCCAGAGCCTATATACCTTGAGTATATACCATTGGAGGACGAGCATGAGTTTCCGGTTGAGGAGACACCATACCTCCAGTAGTGTTCACCTACTGGCTGAGTCCCCAGGAAAATGTTTGAGTCAGATCTAGAAGAAGGATCCAGAGGTGTATGAGGATGATGAGACAGAAGATGGTCCGGTTGACTATCCCATGGACAGGGGAGAGGATGGAGATGATGATGACGGCGATTCATCCGGGGATGACGTCGATGATGAGGATGAGGATAAAGAGGATGAAGATGAGGAGGATGAGGAGGAGGAAGAGGAGGAGCACTCAGCTTCGGTCGACTCCGTTGTTGTTGTACCTATTGTTGAGCTTGTTTCCCCACCTGAGGGAACAGAGCCTGTTATACCACTACCCTCCACTGACATTACTACCACTGGAGCTAGGATTACTGTCCGGCTTCAGGCTTCCATATCCCTTCTACCAGAGGCAGAGGTTGAGAGACTTCTAGCCATGCCTACTCCACCACCATCACCACCTATCTCACAATCACCGCCTTCTGCAGGGGAGTGCCTTGTTAGGTGCATGGCCCGACCTGCACATTCATCACTACCATCTGTGCCATCACCATTACTACCATCATCTGGGTGTCCAACCTAAATCCAGACACTCAGGATAGCCTCCACTCAGGCCCTTGTTGATACGGTTACTGCCGTATTACCATCACCTCCACTACCACCACTACCACCATCTCTATATATACCACCACCTGTTGACCGTAGGGATGATATTCCCGAGTCCGAGTGACCACCTCACAAGAGGTCGTGCTTGTTTGCTCTAGGCTCTAGGTATGAGGTCGGGGAGAGCTCTACTGCTAGGCCTACCGAAGGTCGAGGGGTAGACTATGGGTTTTTCAGCACCTTAGATGCTAAAGAGAGACGAAGAGGGATTAGAGAGGTTGGGTATGGTATTAGGGATACTTGGGTGGATCCGGCAGAAGCACTTCCTGAGATAGCACCTATGACCGTGGAAGAGGTCAATACTAAGGTCACAGAGCTTGCTGAGCTCCATGAGCATGATACACAAGACTTATATGCTCTACTAAAGGAGGCTCAGGATAGTAGGACTCGCATATCATAGTGAGTCACTATAGACTCGCAGCGGGTCGACTTACTTATAGAGGATAGGATGACTCTCCAGGAGACAGTACTCATTGTGGAGGAGGAGGTCTATTCTTCCCAAAAGGCTTGGGCTCATGCGATAGGATTGAGTCAGGCGGTCCATTATGAGCTTCAGACCCACCATGAGCAAGTATATGCACACGAGTTCCAGCTCTATGCATATCAGACACAGCTACAGTTGCAGGGTACTCTTATTCAGACACATCACTAGGTACATGATACTCGCTCCCAGATGCAGCAGGCTGAGATGGTAGAGCTTCGAGAGACTAACCATAGGCGTCAAGCACAGATGGTAGAGACTCTCCGTGTGATGAGAGATATGAGGCGAGAGATGGGTGACATGCAGGCCCAGTTGTTAGCACTGCGAGAGCAGCAGAGGAGAGCTAGACAACTGATAAGTGTAAAATACACATATCCATTTATACCTAAAATACCCCAATTCAGCCCAAAACAGACCAAAAATGGCAAAGTGAACCAAGAGAGTTAAGATAGGTGGTAGGAGATGGAGTACTTGCTCGAGAAGTTTCGACATCATCATAATCATTATCGTGTTGATGAGATGATGTGCCTTGATGATGAGAGGATAAAGAGGAGACGGAATGACGTGCCTTGCCATGATCGACTTTGTAGGTCGCAAGTTGTTTTAAGACAAGAGGGAAACGCATGAATCGATAAACAATGTCATAGAGGCCATTGTCAAGATGAGGATATTTTTTTCTCATGACGTATCTGATAGATAGACGAGTTAAAAACATGCAAATGAAGATTTTGCGGTTGGAGTACTCCTAGAGCACATTTGATTCTTTTGACAAAGAAAATAAGCAAGATTGGTTATGTATTCGGTCAACAACACAAAACAAACATGTGAGCACAGAAAGTGGGGATACGTCCCGATGTCCTCCTAGTCCTAACACAAACTCACGAAATGATATTTTACTCATTTGCTTCAAGTCGGGGCTTATTTCTTTGGTGAGATATTGATTTGGATAGAGATGTGACGGTTTGACATATTAATGTACGGTCCTACCACGACACTTCCCAATTCAAGAAGTTTGACGAATGTTGTCAGGAGTAGGAAGATCGTGCAAATATGGTCCCACGTGTTTCTTAGAATATTCAATAGATGCATGGACCCATTCAATGAGAAAACTGCATGACCGTGTTTACGTGATAATTCCTAAGAATTTGACCAATTGAGGAAGAGATGGTAGTGATTAAATTCATGTGTTGAATCATAAAAGAGATGACAAGATAGCCATATTCATCGGTTTGTACCGTGACTTGACTATAGAAGTCTAGAATGAATCTTGGAACAATCGGTTCGTTGATTTGAAAGAGACAATTGAAGCGGATGTTAGTAAAGAGACGCTCAATGTTGTTGGATTTATAGTAGGCTTGATCAACAACACGACCTTCGTGAACGTTGTGGTTTTCAATATGTTTGTAGAATTAGGCAATGGTAGGGGAGATGCCGAGAATTTTGGATACTTTTGGTATGTAGGATTTGGTGAGAGATATATCGGTTGTAGTAGCTTTCGGCATTTTGTCACCTAAACAAGTTATCCAAAAAAAAATATAATAAGTAAAATGAAATTTTGAAAAATGACAAATGTGGACAAAGATTATTTCGACTCTAAAAATAAAAACCTAAGAAGTGATCTATATGTTCCTTAATTTATTTTTGACTTAATCTAGGATGTCGAAGAATATATATTAGTTATATATTTTAACATCAAGATAATGACCCAAACACTCCCTTATTAATATAAAATTTGTTTAAGCTTGTCGAAAACTATACGTTAAGTATATATTTTGTTGACAAGTATAAGTTTATTATTTTGACTTTGACAAAGGTTAAATGGTGTTTGTTTTGACTCAAAAACATGTTTTAAAATGTTAAACCAAACGCCCCTTTATTTTAATGAATTATATATTTTGATGACTTATACAAGTTAGTTAAGTGTTTATACGAGTGACAAAACTATAGTGATGGTCATTTCGACTCTAAAAATTGATCATAAGAAACAAACCAAACACTCCGTTATTTTTATAAAATATTACTCATTGATTTGAAAAATATATACATATGTTTAGATAATCAATACTTGATTATTTTTAACATGTTTTGGCATTAATCGACAATGTGTAAGTTTAGAAATGCATATATACGAAAGTTCGGCCGTATAAGCATACATGTTCATAATTTTTTTATGTTTTTTTATGTTTTTTTTGACTCAATAAGTGTTTTGATTCAATCCTATCAAGGTTGTAGTGTTCCTATGACTACGTGTATCATTGTAGTTATGGAATTCCTAGACCAAAATAAAAAGTATGAAAATAATGAAGAACACCCAATTTTAATTAAGACCAAATTGGATGAAATCAAATGAAAAGAATGATGGAAAACTTACAATAGATGTTGTTGATTGTCTTGTTAGTGAAAGCCCCTTGCGAATTTTGGTTAATTAGGTGATTTGAAGATTGGTTTTTGAAGGTTTTTGGCTATGGTGTTCGTTCACAGTGGGTAGGAGAAGAAGATGAATGAAAAATAATGTGTTTAGCATAAAGATTTGTCTGTAAGGGGTTGTTTGTTTTTCCAGATAGGCGGTCCCCTTAATTAATTAAGGGGACCACCCACTTTACACTGTCGGTCCCCTTAATTTTAAATGGGTCGCCCCCTGAATTTTTTTTTCAAACTTTGGCCAGTTTTGTGAGAATGAGTATTGACATTTTTTAATTAACTCATTGTTTAATTAAAAAAGTTTCTTTGACTGTTTCGGACGAGATAATTGTAGTATACAAGAGATCATAACACAAGTGATGGATGATGGGTTGGCTACTTAGATTTAGAGAGAAAAATGTCTTTTTAGAGAGAGAAAGTGCAAGAGATATATTAGCATGAAAGTGAAAAACAACCAACCCCTTCCCATGTGTGGGAAGGGGTATATATACACATGATTCTTTCTGACTACGAGCTATGCTATACTAATGATACACGGGGGTGACCGAGACTTTTTCATAATCCTTACAATCTCCCCCTAAGGGAGGTCACCCCAGAAAATACATTCAGAATTCTAGCATTCTACTTCATTAACCTTCTGTCTGTAGCTCGAAGTCTTTGATTCTTCAATCTTTGATGTCTTTGTACATTGTAGTGAACTTTGATACTTGTCTCTTAGGCTTGTGCGATCTTTGAGTTTTCCTTGAGATCATCTTTCATCTTTAATCTCTTGATCATCCTTGTTAAGTAGCATTGCCTTCATGTGATTTTGTGACATTCGGACCCACATGCTCACACTTTTCTTGATCATGATATTACTTCTCAGAGTTGCGGAAGCTGTGTTGTATGTCATTCAGTTGTCATGATGTCTTTACTTGGAAGCATTAAGAGTGAGCATTGGGTGGTGAATTGACTCTACTGGAACGAGGTGTCTCCGTCTCCATTTTTGCTTGATCCTGTAATAAAACAGTTAGCAATAAAGCTTGTGGGCGAATATGGCTTTGTCATTCGCCCGAGTCTGGTTGGATTAACCTCCTGATCCGTGAGGACCGACCTGTGATCAGGTAGATTCATCTTAAGACGAATCTCCTTGACAGGATTTCCAGTATAAGTATCAGATCATCTGATGTGTAACCAACAGAATCTCCATACTTGTCTGTTCTCTGTATCGGAACGTCTCAAAGCAGACAGCACGATAAGAGTGAATCGGTTAGTTACTATCTTACCGATTAAAGATAAAAAATTGATTTGAAAATCAATCGACGTGTTACTTGAGAAAGAATTTTTGTGACACATCGATAGAGTTTTATTGCACAAAATCAAATTTTATCATAAATACATTTGTTTTGAAAGATATACACAGTCAATATGCTCGAAAATCATTTGTTGAGCACATCGAGAGGTTTTCCAAACCGATCCGTCAATTCACATTCTGGAACAAGTTTGATTCTCAAGGAATCGCACCATCGTTGCTTTCCATTTGTCACACGCTTAATCCATAGTGGATCTCACATGTCACCTACCAAGAGCTTGTTTGATGTTGGCTCTAGAAGGATTTCCATCTTCATCGTGAGTACTTTTGTATCACTCGGATGTTCTGGCAATACCACGAGGATAATGCGAAGGACTCTTAAAATCTTTACTTGTTGTCACAGTGTGTGAGAAACAAGCACATTATGGATAAGTGTCCTAGCGAGACTTTTGGATGATCTCAAGGCTCTAGACTCAATAGTGCATTTTTGGTTTTAGTGGTCGGAGGCTGGAGCGGACTGCCACCTTTTCAATATCGACTAACTCGGAGTGAGTGAGACGATAGAATTGTATTGATCTCCGTGAGAAATGAAACAAGAATCCTTTGAGGGATCTTGAGTAGCTAGGGAGGGTTGTGCAGCGTATCACTGGGTCCATGATACTTGTCTTCAATGTCAGCAATCAACCTTGTGATTCTGACAGCATATGTATTGACCCGGTTTCTGCCTAATGTTTAAGGAGGGCTGCTTTCTTTTCACCCTTTATCTTAACATTTCTTTTTCATTCTTCAACCCCTTCAGTGCTTACCGAGACTTCATTACTAGAACCTTGTTGGGTTTATTCCAGTACTAGCTCCATCTCAGTCCGCACTATTCCCTTCTTCTCACATAACTCCTTTTGTAATCATACCTAAGGACATCTACACTAACTAGTGGATTGTCCCTGGGTAGATCCCTCCGGCTCTGGCGGGATCATGGGAACATGTACCTAACCATACCATCCTTATAACTCCGATAAAGTAAATACGGGGTCGGTCTTTTGGTACTGTTCTCTTCGCCATCATATACCATTCGCTCCCCCTTAATATGTGCATCGATATTCGAAAAAGTTTAGCACATATAGAGGAGCCTACACTTGAGTTTAAAAAGATCACATTTTTATATCAGATTTTCATACTTAAATCACATTTTCTCCCCCGAGCAAAAATTTCAAATCCGTTGAGATTTTGGGTCTCAATTGATTTAAGTTTAAGAAAATTTGGGAGAAAGTGTGTCCGGTTTATATAATCGAATATGAAAACATATAGTTACTTAATTACCAAGCCTCTAAGTTACAGTTCTTAGTCATACATAGTAGACTGTATTAATCTAACAACTCTCTTTTGATCTTTTCTACCACATTTTCGAGGTGTCTAATATCAGCAACCATGGTTGTAGCCTTCTCGAATCCTCGTCCACCATTTCATAACATCATTTGGTAAACAAGATATAATGATACTTTTTAATCGTTTATCTTGATTAGCAAGACGACTCTCAGCATTTGACCATTGATTTTGACGTTTAGGCAAAGGATTTTCAGAAGTGGACAAACTTGACATGGGTACAAATGGTCCATCTTCTAGAGTTTTCAGAAGGTAAGGTTCAAGTCCGTCAAGGAATACCAAGAACCTAACTTTCCAACTCGTGAAATCCTCTTTGTCAAAAGCAGGAACATTTGTGACATGAGACCCTCCTCTTGAATCAAGAAGTTGAGGGAGGTTCTCATCAACAACACTTTGAGACACATTTGTTGTAGTCGTAGTGTTGATAGGGTCAGTAGTTGTAGGCATCGTGTCAACCCTATTAACATTAGGGCTACCCGGATTACCAGAACTTGTTCCAAAAGGTGGTGGGATAGGTGGTATGGTTCCAGACATGATTGGATCTTGATTTGTTTAAAACAAAGAACAGTTTCTAAAGAGTTTTATAAATCAGCACTGCTTTGATACCAATTGAAAGTCCCAATTAACATGTCTATATGGAATATAACACTTATCTAATGTAAATAACACAAGTAATAACTTTTCAATCGTGTAATGCTTTATTGATTAAGAATCAAAGTATTACAATGTGCTATGGATCGCACAGGTTGAATGACAATGTATGATTACCCTTTGAATAAGTAAACTTGATAGAGTATTACGTTTACAAGCGAACTTATATAGCCAGCTGATAAGATCAGAGGTCTACTGTGTAAGTTCGACAAAGGAGTAAATGCCTATAATAACAACAACAATAAAAGCGATGGCATTTACTCCTTACAACATTCTCTATTTATAGTAATACGAGGTTGCGTCCTTAGTGGGGGTAGTTGCAACGTGTCAAGAATCTAGTGGAGGACGTACGAGGTATTTAATGCACGTCCAATCTTGGAAACTACCCACCCATACTTTAGTGAACAGTTATGCCAATTGTTCACTACTTTTACCAACTTCGTACTTGGTACAGACAACTCAAATCACCTTTTGTTGTGCCTTTAGGAGATATTGAGTTTCCCGCCTAAACATCAGAGAACACTTTAAGCTCAGCTTGTTCTTCTTCAAAGGGTAGTAGGATAGTCAGAGTATTGCCACCTCTGACTCTCCTTAGAACCTCAGCGTATTCCTTTTACATACCAGCTAATATCCATCCCAGTTGACGAGTATGTCTTCAAGTAATCTTCGACTTCCTTGACGATGTCTTTGACTCGAATACGTCCAACATTGCTCTCTAAGGCTTTGCACTCAGAGAGTCCTTGCATTACCTCTGAGCCTACCACTCAGAGGTTCCTTTCATTACCTCTGAGTCCACCACTCAGAGGTTCTTCAATACTTAGCCTAATTTCTGTTTAAATCTAGGCATCGATCATTGGGCACTGAATTAGCCCAACAATCTCCCCCTATTTGAATATAAATTATGCTAAATAATTAAATTAAGGTAAGTGAGACACAACTTCTTCTTACACATAATCAAACAGAGAATAGACAAAACAACTTCATTAATTCATTACATATATTGGCCCAAGCCATCTAAGTTATCTTTTACAATATCTCTAGCTTAAACAACATCATCCCTAGCCTCTATTGTCAGCTCTAATTTTCTAAACATTTCCTCAGCCTCTAGAGTAACCCTCTGAATGGACCTCTATAGTATGATTAACTGAGCTGTGGTGGCCAGATGGAATTCTTTTTCTCTTTGAAAGACCAAGTTCCAATTCCCGTTGTAGAAGAAAATCCCTGACTCAGGTTCCCTGATGACAAGCCCGTGTCTTCCTTCAATCCCTAGGGGAGGAACCAGGTTCCTATGCATTCCATCAACCACTATATTTTCTTTCACAAAGACCTCTTCCAGAATCTTTGTCCTTTTCCTTTTCTTGTCTTCAGCTGTCATTCCAAAGGTTGCAAGTGCTGGAGGTGGAGGAAGTCCTAACTTCTTTGCTTGGTTTACGATCCACTGAAATTTTGCTCTTAGGCTCTGCAAAAGCATATCGTTTGATTTTCCAGATTTTTTTGATGCTAGGGCATGAACTTCTAGCCATTCACTGAAACCTAGCATCTTTAGCCTGAAGTTAGGGTCGACAACAAGATTCAGAGGATTGTCGCCTCTGGTGATCTTCATGGTTGCTTCCTTGTTTGGATTGACAACATAGCTGATCTTTGTGATTGACAGTTGGCCATCTCTGAAGGAGATCTGATGTTTGTATTCCTCTATCATCTTGGCTTTCTTTGCCTCATGTTCAGTCCATTTCTGAGCCTGAGCCTTGAGTGTGGCTTGATTGAACATCTTCCTCAGTTCTTGCTCTGATTTATCTTTTTTAGCTTTCAGATCACTTTTCCTCTTTAGTTCCTTAATTTGATTATTAAATTCTTCTTGGGACAGTGTTCCCTATTCTTGATAAGTAACAAGTTCATTTACTTGTTCTTTCACAATGGCAACTTCTTTGCCTTTAGCGGGAACTCTGGGAGGAGTTGGTGAGAACTTTAAGGAAGTGGTTCCAAATAGCTGATCGGTGAATTTATTAAGAGACTTTTGTTGTTCTTTAGGCTTCAGAAGATGCTCTAGGACAAAGGTGTTCAGAGGGATTGGATTAGGAATGGGAGTCATGATTTTGATCTTCTTGATAAGGGCTCTTGTCATGATCATCACATCTGAATATCCAGCATTGAGACTGTTCCTTCTTACTTCTTTTACTCTAGGTTAAAGACAACCATGAGCTTTCTCTTCTATTAGGTATAACTTAAGCAGTATGTGTTACTCCCTATGAACAATATCACACTTCATTTGATACAACTTAAGCTGACGGTTACTCCCTCTGAATAATATCAGCAGTGTTGGCCCCTAAGATTTGCTCCCCCTTAGTTTGATCAGGGTGTTGAGCATCTTTTTCTTGAACAAGGTTGTTTTTCTCCCACTTCTCCCTCTCATGATTAGCCTTTTTAAAGACTTCTGCCGCCTCTAGGAGGGAAACCATGTCCTTAAACATAACCATGAGATCTTGATCATGTTGGGAGTTGGTAGCCACAGTGGATGTACAAGCAGATAGTTTGTGACGAACTTCTTTCATCCCTGAGCGGACTCTCAGCCTGATGGATTTTCTCATTTTGTTATGAAGGAATTTGCTCATCTCTTTATGAAGTAAAACAAATATCTGGCTCTCCAGTTTGTTGAATGCATTAAACTCTTTGTACATTGGATTCAGAAGAATGTTAGGTAACTGATTATGCAAGTTCTTCTGAACTTGTGCCTCAACCTGAAGTAACTCCTCTGCAATGGATTCCGAAACATAACTTTTGATGGAGTCTTTAATCAACTGAGGAAGAGTATCCTTTAGAGCATCAGAGAGTAGACTAGGCAGTTGTTCTTTCAGAGTATCAGCAACTATTGTAGGGACAAAGGATTTCATAGCCTCAGCTACCTTCTTTGATATGCTGCTCTCTTACTGATCAATCTTTGTATTAAGTATGCCCAGCTTTGCATGAAGATTACCAAGGGGGTCTGACGGAGCTGACTTATTAGCGGAAGTATGTAAGGTATCAATACCTTCTTCAGAGACATGATCAGCAGAGTCTTGTGTCTCAAAACTAGAAATAGAGGCCAGATCATCATCAGGCATGGACCTTAGGCCAGAGAGAGATTCAGAGGCATCTCCTTCCTCAGCGTCTTTCTCTTAATCATATGAAGAGCTCTGATGAATGAACAGTGAACCAGAGATAGTAGCAGCTTGATAGGACTTGATGATCTTGATCTCTGATTTAGTGTCAAAAGGAGACTCATCATTTTCTTAAGCACCCTGAGCATTTGAATCAACTTTATCCATTATCTGCTCAAAGGTGACCTCCTCCATAGCTACAAACCCAGTATCCTTCACTTCCTCCTCAACATTTTTGTCTAGTACCTGTATAAACTTGTTAGATAAACATTGTGAATTTGTAATGAGGTTGAGGATCACCATTCGCTGCCCCTAAGAAGACTGGGTGTGATTATCCAGTTCCGTCAAAAGTTTAAAACTTTTGGGACTCTTTTCAGTTGTGAATTTGTAATATAGGGAAGGATCGCCAGTCGCTGCTCCTAAGAAGACTAGGTGTGATTATCTAGTCCCCTCTAAAGTCCTAAGACTTTTTGGGACTCTTTTCATTGCGAGTTTGTAATATAGGGAAGGATCGCCATTCGTTGTCCCTAAGAAGACTGGGTGTGATTATCTAGTCCCCTTAAAAGTCTAAGACTTTGGGACTCTTTTCATTGGTTAAGGGGACCTCTGAGTCTAAGTGAGTACAGTTCATACAGAGGTCAACTTTCATGCACGGATGGGTTAATCCAGAAAAGTCTAGAGTTTTCAGAGTCAACTATCAGACGTTTTCAGCCTTTCAGTATCATCCCCTGAGTGCAGACACAGAGTGTACAAAAGATATGTAACATTTCGTATTTTCAGGTCATTTACGACGTCATATATTTCACTGATTATTTTTTTTCTCGTACGCGTTCGCTTTTAATTTTAAGTGTTAAGTTAAATCGCGTAAACTAAAAAATCAACAACCAATGTAAACGGACACCAAACGAATTAAAGTTTTCGTCAAACAAGCAATATATTATTTTTACGAAAGTATTAATCAACTTTTTATATTTTATTTTTATTTGATACGTAAAACGTTTACGTTTCACAAATTAAATACATTTAGGCATACTCGGAAGCACCAAAGTTTTTTCTACGCTTCAATAAATACCCACTTTTAAACCAATACTCAAAATTTATATAATTTTCTTATCTATATACCTATATGGCCGGTTGTAGGGATGGAAATACAAAGAAGTATTAACTTTG
>BQNB010101765.1:0-24400 GCA_026074375.1 Tanacetum coccineum | reverse complement strand
AATGATGCGTGTGTAGTGGTTAAGTTTTTAAGAAGTTTATTTGCTAGGTTCGGAGTTTCTAAAGCTTTGATTAGTGATAGAGGGACACATTTTTGTAATTCCCAGCTTGAAAAAGCCTTACAAAGATATGGAGTTACTCAAAAATTATCCACGACGTATTATCCTCAATCTAATGGACAAACTAAAGTTACTAACAGGGCTATTAAGCGTATTCTAGAGAGATCAGTGGGGTACAATCCTAAAGATTGGTCGGAAAAACTTAACGATGCATTGTGGGCATTTAGGACGGCCAACAAACCACCGACAGCATGTACACCTTTCAGACTAGTTTATGGGAAAGCATGCCATTTACCCGTGGAGATTGAGCATAAGGCACGTTGGGCATTGAAACAATGTAATATGGATTTAACGCTTGCTAGCGAAATTCGTCTTATGCAGCTTAATGAGTTAGCCGAATTAAGAGATGGTGCTTATAAGAATACTAGAATTTACAAAGAACGGACCAAGAATGACATGATTCTAGACTTCGTGGTGATAAAGATTTTAAGGTAGGCAATAAGGTGCTACTTTATAATTCTAGTCTGAAGATGTACCCTGGAAAACTTAAATCGAAATGGAACGGTCCTAACATTGTTAAAATGATGTATCCACGTAGGGCTATAGAAATCACTGACAGAGACGGGTTTAGCTTCAAATTCAATGGGCAACGATTGAAGAAATATTACGGAGGTAACATTGACAAGGAGGATGATGAGGTTATAGAGTTAGAGAATGACGCAACAAGAAGCTGAAGGGAGTCTAACTTAAAGACAAACAAAAATGCTTGTCGGGAGACAACCCGAAATGTATTTTCAATTTTTATCGAGTCTGTCTTCCTAGACTGTCTATACGGCGTATTCAAACCCCATGGATACGACATATTGACTATCTGGATGTTATCCAGTCTTTATTTTTAGCACAATCTATACGACGAATTCATTAAATGAATACAACGTATACAGGTATCAATACGACGTATCATGGGGTATGGATACGGCGTATCGACTTCCAGTACAGTTTTAGGTATTTATTATGAGTCTAACCAAACGAATACAAAGAGATAGAATTGCATTTGTTTTCTGAGAATTTACACAGGACCTCGTGAAAGAAATATTGATGAATATTGGTGGAGAATTTACAACTCTTAAGATCTTAAAGTGTTGGAGTCTTGAAACTTCAAGGCGGCTGTTCAACACATAATCTTGCTAAAAAAACTCAACATGGAAAATCTACCAAGCAAATATCAAGGGAGTTTCTCATTCTAATTTTTTTAATTCCCGTATTTAATGTTTTATATATACAACGAGGACGTTGTATAATTCAAGTGAGGGGGATGGAATTAGAATGTTTACTTGTCCTAATTTTCATACTAAAATATTATGCTCGAATTTAAAACAAATTTTCAAGCATACTTCTGTGAAATTACTTGATACATAACCCGCACACAATAACCCTTGTTAGATATTGTGAAGATTTAACTTTATCCGTTTCTAAATGTTTACCCAAATTCCATAAATATATGAGTGTGGCGGTGATGTAGTAGACTTTAGAACTTGGCTTGGTATATCTATTCGAGACCGCAATAATGAGTACTATGGATTTAGATGGAGTAACTTGTTTAAATTAGTAATTTTTAGGATTACACCCAAATCGCATTTACATGTTGCTTATTAACTAACTACACTGGTTAGTTAACCTCCGTATAAACCCTTTGTTTACTCTCATTTTAAGAGTAAGATACCCCTAGAACAACCCGTAGAGCCAATCCTTTAGGAACTACACCAATTATTTATTTCGTTACACCTTTACACCTTAGCCTACCCTGTTAGATTAAGTTTATTTTACAGTTGCTAGTTGCTTAAAGTGTAAAGTTTGTATTTCCCGAGTCTTGTGTCTATTTTAGTACGGTTGGAAGAAATTTGCACATTGCAAATGGGAATATATATTATAGTCAAAACTCATGTATTTTTACTACCATCGCAATTATTGGTACGTCCGAAGAATGAAGAATTATCGAAGGAATTATCCGGAATTATTATGATCGTGAAGATGGTGAAACTACACCGAGTTTCATAGTATAGTGTTAGAAAAAAAATCGAAAAAATTAGAAAAATCGCAACAAAAAAGAGAAGGAAAGTTTGAAGATAATCGTTTCGCAACTACCGAAGGAATTACACGAAGGATCGATTATTCGTTGATACAAATCGACGATGTAGAGTATTTTATAAAGTGGAAGATATCACCACTTGCCTTGTAAAGTATGTAAAGTATGAGATGTTTGGGAAGTTGACCGTTACGGGAACGCCAATTTAGGATGTTGTTTTTGATCTATGATCGAGACGTTGTAAATAGTTGTGTCTTTATCATGGTAACGGTCGGGAAAAAGTGTCTAGCAACTTGTATTTTAGACTTAATCTATTTGTTTAGTAATTTTTATTTAACAACAATTTAATTCCCTTTCCTAATCATTAACCGTGGGTTTTACGCGAATGAGGATGTGATTGAGCGTGCTTGTCTATTCCGTCGTTACGACCATGTTAGGATCACAATAATGGTCCTGAACAAAGAAGCTTCGGTCACTCGAAGATACAAGACAAAAGTCTAGCTAGAAAGACTTTCTTCATCCTAACCGTTATTTTAATTCGAATGAGGATGTGATCGAACACACATGTCTATTCCGTCGTTATGGGCCATGGTAAGGTGCTTCAGCTGCCTTTTTGGAGAGGTACTCTGGTGAAGAGATTGAAAAATGATCAACCTAAAACTTATCCTACAAACCCCTATTTAAACTTTATAAACCTTGTAACTATCTTAGCTTAGCGATGGAGATGTGAATCATTCCAAGCTATGAAAGAATGTAGGTTCCATCTTGAATTGATCTTTAACTCATAGTTAGATATAAGTTTATTCATCCTTGGATAAATTCCAAAGGTCAAAGTGTGAAGCCATTGTGTAATATGAGATAAACTATGCGGAATTCTAGTTTATACCATAAGAAAAACCAATGAACAGTAATAAGAATATAGGAAAGAACAATATAACCAACAAGCTTCAATATTATTAATGATAATAATACGAGTACTCTATCTTAGTACTAGGGTTTACAACCTTGAAGCTATAAATCTAAGAGACGTGTATAAGAAGTATTGTGATTGTATATATTTCTCTATGACTTATGATGTAATTTTATAGACACAAGGAGTCATAGTCAAACTACAATTACTAACTTACCATACTAAAAGATATACAAGATCTTTTCTATCAATCAATAATCTTTTCCTAAATAACTCCATAATTTATCCTCTCTACACAGCTGTAGTCCTTTTCAACAACTTTTGAATGAATCACTCTATCTTTGCAGCAGCTTTAACTCTTCAGCAGCATTAAATCTTCCATCACACACTAACATATACATTATAAGTACTAAGTTCTTCAACATCCCTTAAGTTAGTACTAATAGTACAACATACTTCTAGCAGTACTAAATGACCTAGTTTAGTACTAACAAATTGTAATCTTGAACAGTACTAACTATTTTCTTCTAACAGTACTAACTGTTAGCTTGGCAGTACTAACTCTTAGCTTAGCAGTACTAACTCTAAAGTGTTTAATTCCCAACAATCCTCCCCTAAACTTGTGATTTACCTCCAAATCATCAAGTTTCTTGAATTATACCTTCATTTTCTTTTCTAAGAGGATTCTTCCAAACACTTCATCTTTTTGGTCTTTGTGCTTTTGCTGCACTCTTCTCTGGAATCTTCTTTTTTCTTAGTATGCCACTCTTGCCTCCCCTGAGCCTGTGCATCCATCTGAACAAAAGTGATCTTCATTAATATGAACATTTTTCATATCCTCCCCTGTTTGGAAGGATCCTCCAAATCATCTTCTTATGGGAACCCAAGCCATCACAGACTTGAATCTTCCTTGTGCATCAATGTAATCCAATCTTTTCAAAGTAACTGATGCCACCTGATGTTGTTGGATAAATGAATCTACACTCTGTTTTTTAGCATCCAGACCTAACTGCTGATCTTTTAATAGCATTAAACCTATTCAAGTCACCTCTTGACAACATTATATGCAGCCTTTGGCTTAGAAGCATTAACTGGTCTCATCCCAGTTTTCATTAAGACTGCTTTTGGAACAAAGTTTCTATTTGGATGAGGGTGAGGGTAAGACATTCTATTAAAATTATGATGATTTACCTTCTAGGCATATGTACCCTATAGGTATTTTGTACCTTCCTTTTATAATCTTTTATCAGATGGTTAAAGCTTCCATAAGCAAAACAAGCTTTATTGTTCATCACAAAATCACTCCCTAGTTGATGGGACATCTGGATTATCAAATTTCTTGATTCCCTCTAGGTTTTTATTATTCTAGTACATCTCAGCATACTACACTGGTTTCCTAACTGGTTTTTCTTGTTGTTTAGGTTTAACAACCTCTATCTTGGCAGCAGTAGGAAAAACAGTTTTCTTCTTTAACTTACCATCTGACACCACATCTTGTTTAACAGTTTTGGACTCAACTGTTTTCTTCACAACCTTAGGCTTAGGCTTATCATCTTCATCATCATTGTCTGATTCCCAATCTTCATAATTTGAGCACCAATTAACATTCTTACTAGCATTAGATCCAAAACCTTCAAACTCTGGCTCTTTAAACTTCTCAATGCCAGAGTGAGACAAATCAATGATAGGAGGTACAAATAGGCCCGTAAGTGGACGAGGAACAACATTGTACCCTAAACCCTTCTTATTGTTATCTACTAGTTGACTTCCTATCACTTTATCGAAACCTTAGTGGCATTAATCATAGTTTGTTAATTTTAATGCAATTTATCCTCTTTTTTCTTTCTAAGTTTCTTTATATAAGACTTAAGAGCAATAAACCTCTTGCTTCCATGAATGAGGCATCACTTTTTAGTACAACAATTTGATCACAAAGCATACCTTCATTTTTCTTGTAAAAAACTAATTGTTCTTCTACTGAAGCTAAACCCTTTTTATAGCTATATAAATCAGATTCAGACTTATTAAACTCTATTCTCAACTTATCATACTGAGTTTTAAGAGTTTCATGGTTTTTCAAACATGTTTTTGAACAAGTTTTTACCTCAAAGTCTGAAAGAACCATAGGAGCTATCTCTACCTTGTGAGTAAAGGATTCTTCTTGATAGTTTCTTCTAGATCAAAGCTTTAACCCAGTCGATATCCCCACCACTTTAGGTTTCCACTTGATGGATTATTTAACACCTTATTATAATATTAGGATTAGTATCCTTGGATAAATCCAAAGGTACTAAGTGTAAAGCTTTGTATATATGATATAAACTATGCAGAATCTAGTTTATACCACTAAGAAGAATACCAATGAAACAGTAATAATGATATAGTAGGAAGAACAATATAACCAACAAGCTTTAATATTATTAATGATAATAATACGAGTACTGTATCTTAGTACTAGGGTTTACAACCTTGAAGCTATGAATCTAAGAGATGTGTATGAGAAGTATTGTGATTGTATATATTATCTCTATGAACTTTATGATCTCCTTTTATAGACAAAAGGAGTCATAGTCAAACTACAATTACTAACTTACCATACTAAAAGATATACAAGATCTTTTCTATCAATCAATAATCTTTTCCTAAAATAACTCATACTTATCTCTTCACACAGCTGTAGTCTCTTCAACAGCTTTGACTTGAATCACTCTTATCTTTGCAGCAACTTTAACTCTTCAGCAGCATTAATCTTCCATCAGCAACACTAACTTATACAAACAAGCATTTACTAAAGAAAAAAAAAAAAGGGGGGGTATCTTCAACAGACTTAAGTTAGTACTAATAGTACTAACTTACTCTAGCAGTACTAACTGACTAGTTTAGTACTGACAGTTGTAATCTTGAGCAGTACTAACTATTTTCTTCTAACAGTACTAACTGTTGGCTTGGCAGTACTAACTCTTAGCTTAGCAGTACTAACTCTAAAGTGTTTAATTCCCAACAATCCTCCCCTAAACTTGTGATTTACCTCCAAATCATCAAGTTTCTTGAATTAAACCTTCATTTTCTTTTCTAAGAGGATTCTTCCAAACACTTCATCTTTTTAGTCTTTGTGCTTTTGCTGCACTCTTCTCTGGAATCTTCTTTTTCTTTGTTGCACTCTTCCCTCCCCTGAGCCTGTGCATCCATCTGAACAAAAGTGATCTTCATTAATATGAACATTTTTCATATCCTCCCCTGTTTGGAGAGATCCTCCAAATCATCTCTTATCGGGGAACCTCAAACCATCACAGACTTGAATCATCCCTTGTGCATCAATGTTAATCCAATCTGTTCAAAAGTAACTGATGCACTGATGTTTTTTAGAGACAAGAGGACCTACCACTCTGATTCTTTCCATCCAGACCCAACATGCTGATGCTTTAACAGCATTAAACCTATTCCTCTTGACAGCATTATATGCAGCCTTTGGCTTAGCAGCATTAACTGGTCTCATCCCAGTTTTCATTAAGACTGCTTTTGGAACAAAGTTTCTTTTTGGATGAGGGTAAGACATTGTATGAGAATTATGATGATCTACCCTTCTAGCATGGTTCCATATAGGTTTTTATACTTTCCTTTTACAATCTTTTATCAGATGGTTAAAGCTTCCATAAGCAAAACAAGCTTTATTGTTTTCCATCCAAAATCTCTCCCTATTGAATGATTGTTTCAGATTATTCAATTTCTTTGATTTCCTCTAGGTTTTTGTAATCTGTACATCTCAACATACTTCACTGGTTTCCTAACTAGTTTTTCTTGTGGTTTAGGTTTAACAACCTCTATCTTGGCAGCAGTAGAAAAAATAGTTTTCTTCTTTAACTTACCATCTGACACCAGATCTTGTTTAACAGTTTTGGACTCAACTATTTTCTTCACAACCTTAGGCTTAGGCTTATCATCTTCATCATCTTTGTCTGATTCCCAATCTTCAATAATTGGAGCACCAATATTAACATTCTTACTAGCCTTTGATCTATAACCTTCAAACTCTGGCTCTTTAAACTTCTCAATGCCAGAGTGAGACAAATCAATGATAGGAGGTGCAAATAGGCCCGTAAGTGGAAGAGGAACAACATTGTACCCTAAACCCTTCTTATTGTTATCTACTAGTTGACTTCCTATCACTTTATCAAAACTCTTAGTGGCATTATCATAGTTGTTAATTTTAAGCAGATTATCCTCTTTTTCTTTCTTAAGTTTCTTTATATAAGACTTAAGAGCAATAATCTCTGCTTCATTGAATGAGGCATCACTTTTTAGTACAACAATTTGATCACAAAGCATACCTTCATTTTTCTTGTAAAAAACTAATTGTTCTTCTACTGAAGCTAAACCCTTTTTATAGCTATATAAATCAGATTCAGACTTATTAAACTCTATTCTCAACTTATCATACTGATTTTTAAGAGTTTCATGGTTTTTCAAACATGTTTTTGAACAAGTTTTTACCTCAAAGTCTAAAAGAACCATATGAGCCATCTCTTCCTTGTGAGTAAAGGATTCTTCTTGATAGTTTCTTCTAGATCAAAGCTTCAACCCGGTCTGATACCACTTATAGGTTCCACTTGAATGGATCTTTAACTCCTTAGTTAGATATAAGGTTTAGTATCCTTGGATAAATCCAAAGGTACTAAGTGTGAAGCTTTGTGTATATGATATAAACTATGCGGAATCTAGTTTATACCACTAAGAAGAATACCAAGAAACACGGTAATAATGAACATAGTAGGAAAGAACAATATAACCAACAATCTTCATATTCTTAATGAAAAATACGAGGTATTGTATCTTAGTACTAGGGTTTACAACCTTGAACCTATGAATCTAAGAGATGTGTTTGAGAAGTATTGTTATTGTATATATTTCTCTATGACTTATGATCTCCTTTTATAGACACAAGGAGTCATAGTCAAACTACAATTACTAACTTACCATACTAAAAGATATAACAAATCTTTCTATCAATTCAATAATCTTCCTAAAATAACTCATACATATCTTTTACACAGCTTTAGTCCTCTTCACACTTTGAAATTGAATCACTCTTATCTTTGAAACAACTTTAACTCTTTAGTAGCATTAATCTTCCATCAGCAACACTAACTTATACACTAGCAGTACTAAGTTCTTCAACAGACTTAAGTTAGTACTAACAGTACTAACTTACTCTAGGAGTACTAACTGACTAGTTTTGTACTAACAATTGTAATCTTGAGCAGTACTAACTATTTTCTTCTAACAGTACTAACTGTTAGCTTGGCAGTACTAACTCTTAGCTTAGCAGTACTAACTCTGAAGTGTTTAATTCCAAACAATCCTCCCCTAAACTTAGGATTTACCTCCAAATCTTCAAGTTTCTTGAATTAAACCTTCATTTTCTTTTCTAAGAGGATTCTTCCAAACACTTCATCTTTTTGGTCTTTGTGCTTTTGCTGCACTCTTCTCTGGAATCTTCTTTTTCTTTGTTGCACTCATTCCTCCCTTGAGCCTGTGCATCCATCTAAACAAAAGTGATCTTCATTAATATGAACATTTTTCATATCCTCCCCTGTTTGGAAGGATCCTCCAAATCATCTTCTTATGGGAACCCAAGCCATCACAGACTTGAATCTTCCTTGTGCATCAATGTAATCTAATCTTTTCAAAGTAACTGATGCACTGATGTTTTTAGATACATGATCTACCACTCTATTCTTTGGCATCCAGACCCAACATGCTGATGCTTTAACAGCATTAAACCTATTCCTCTTGACAGCATTATATGCAGCCTTTGGCTTAGCAGCATTAACTGGTCTCATCCCAGTTTTCATTAAGACTGCTTTTCGAACAAAGTTTCTTTTTGGATGAGGGTAAGACATTCTATGAGAATTATGATGATTTACCCTTCTAGCATGGTTCCATATAGGTTTTTATACTTTCCTTTTACAATCTTTTATCAGATGGTTAAAGCTTCCATAAGCAAAACAAGCTTTATTGTTCATCACAAAATCACTCCTTAGTTGATGTTCTGATTATTCCAATTTCTTTGATTTCCTCTAGGTTTTTGTAATCTGTACATCTCAACATACTTCACTGGTTTCCTAACTGGTTTTTTCTTGTGTTTAGGATTAACAAACCCCTATCTTGGCAAGCAGTCGAAAAACAGTTTATACTTTAACTTACCATCTAACACCATATCTTGTTTAACAAGTTTTGGGACTCAACTGTTTTTCCTTCACAACTTAGGCTTAGGCTAACACTTTATAATCATTGTTTGATCCAAGTCTTCAATAATTGGAGCACCATATTAACATCTTACAGCCTTTGATCCATAACCTATCAAACAATGGCTCCTTTAAACTTCTCAATGCCAGATGATACAAATCAATGATAGAGGTGCAAATAACCCTAAGTGGAAGAAGGAACAACATTGTACCCTAAACCCCTTCTTATTGTTATCTACTAGTTACTTCCTACACTTTATTCGAAACCTCTTAGGGCATTATCATAGTTGTTATTTTTTAAGCAAATTATCCTCCTTTTTCTTTCTTAAGTTTGCTATAATAAGACTTAAGAGCAATAATCTCTGCTTCATTGAATGAGGCATCACTTTTTAGTACAACAACTGATCACAAAGCATACCTTCATTTTTCTTGTAAAAGACCAATTGTTCTTCTACTGAAGCTAAACCCTTTTTATAGCTATATAAATTAGATTCAGACTTATTAAACTCTATTCTCAACTTATCATACTGAGTTTTAAGAGTTTCATGGTTTTTCAGACATGTTTTTGAACAAGTTTTTTATCACAAAAATTTGGGGGGTGTTATTTTACCCCCCCAACCCCCCCCCCCCCCCCCCCCCCCCCCCCCCCCCCCAACACAAACAAAAAACACCCAACACCCCCACCCCCCCCCCACACAAAACCCCGCCCCCAAGAGTCTGAAAGAACCATAGGAGCCATCTCTTCCTTGTGAGTAAAGGATTCTTCTTGATAGTTTCTTCTAGATCAAAGCTTTAACCCGCTCTGATACCACTTGTAGGTTCCACTTGAATGGATCTTTAACTCCTTAGTTAGATATAAGGTTTAGTATCCTTGGATAAATCCAAAGGTACTAAGTGTAAAGCTTTGTGTATATGATATAACTATGCGAATCAGTTTATACCACCAAGAAGAATACCAATGAAACCCGAATAATGATATAGTAGGAAGAATAATAACCCAACAAGCTTCAATATGATTAAGATAAAATACGAGTTATTGTAATCTTAGTACTATGGTTTACAACCTTGTAGCTATGATATCTAAGAATGTGTATGAGAATATTGTGATTGTATATATATCTCTATGACGTATATCTCCTTTTTATAGACACAAGGCGGTCATAGTCAAACACAATTACTAACTTACCTACTAAAAGATATACAAGATTCTTTTCTATCAATCAATAATTCTTGTTCCTAAAATAGCCCCTCCAACTTTATCTCATCACACAGCTGTAGTCTCTTCAACAGCTTTGATATAACACCCTGTGTTTTCGAGTCTTTGACGACGTCAATAAATGTACTATTTATTTTTAGGGTTGTACGCGTTTGCTTGTAATTTCAGAATTAAGTTTAAATCGCTTAAACCTAAAATTAGCTTCAATGTAGAACTTGGTATCAAACAATTAAATATTTACATCAACAAGGGTTTATAATAATTATATTGAGAATAGATTATTAACTTTGTTCATTTTTATTTTATCGGATACGTTAAGTGTAAACGTTTTCGGCGATAAATTGCGTTAGTGCACTCCCGAGGCACGAAAACTATCTACGCTTCAACAAATACCCACATTTATACCCAAATCATAAAAAAAACTCAAATAACCATGTATATCAATTATAAGCCGAATTTAATGGCACTTTTATACAAAGAAAAATAAAAAGACTTTCATTTGTCCAAGTGCACCAACTTCTTAAATGCCAACACCATACCTAGTCATTCATGTATCGTACTAATGAACCAACCATGGCCATACCTAAGACCATGAGCCATCCTTTGAACCATGCTTGGTCTCTTTGACTAAGATTACATCTTATATACATGCATGACTAGCAAGTAACTCATTCATGCATTTACACTTAGTGAAAAACAAACAAAACCCTTTTCCGGCTCATATAAGCTCACGTCAAAGAACCAAGACAACAAACACAATCCATATCAATTTTTATACAATCCATACCCATCTATAATACTCCTATTCTAAATTATACTAAGGCATTTGCATCATTGAATCTACCATTTCCAAGTATTTTTTCTCAAAAAAGAAGCTAGGGATTTTGTTAAGTAAAATAATGGGTTTTCTTAGTGCAAGCCCTTGGGTTTTAAGGCTAAACACGGTTTAGCATTGTTTTTCATCACATCATACATCAAAAGGACTATATTAAACTTTATGCTTTCATGTTATGAGTTTTTATATATTGAAGTGCTATATTAGTGAAGAGTCACCATAAGTAATACTTTTGAACCTGAAAAATATAATTTTTCTTGTGGATATGATTTGTACACTTTCTCACATATATGATGATGGTAATATCATGAAAAAAGTATAGATAGAAGTCTGGTACAGATGTTTGTATAAGTATAAAAAGTTTCCATAATGTAAATCTTGTAATTAAAGTTAAGTAAGAAAGTTTATGATTTCATGTAAAGATAATAACTGGTGATCTATGATATCATGGGCAAATATTAATTTTTTATTATATTTCTTATGTACATTATAATATGTAATATACATGTGATATATAACACATAGACATATAAACATTTGGTGAAAAACAAAGTGTTTAAAGAATAACGAAAAGGAATATTTAATGGACTTAACAAACTAGCAGATAAACATTCCTGTCCAAATTTCGACTTTACTACCCATTTTATAATTTTATAGATAATACATTTCACGACATTCTGAAAAAGTTAAGAAACTTGTTAAACGGATTAATAACGAAAAAGATACTTTAAAAACAAGTTATACGTAAAAAACAAGTCGTAAGTAAATTTTTATAAAAACATTTTAATAAAATTATAAACAGCAAAGGGTAATATTTTAATAAATAATCCTCATTTTTAGGATTCAAAATGATAAGAAACGTAATTTTTCAAATTAATAACGAACGAGTTATGAATTTCACGAATTTACGATAATAAATACTTTATAAAACTATTTTTATAAAATTTACTAATTCATGACAGAAATTTATATTTGTAAACTCATAAAAATGAGAACTTTCAAATACTATAACAGTCCCTCGAAGAAATCGTTAAAAACGTGAGCTATAACGAATAAAATAGCGTGACATTACTGTTTTACGACGACAAATACGTTTTTTATAAAACTCACGTCTGATTTGAACATAAAATTTACTGTTCACCAATAGTCCGAATTCAAAATGTCAATTTATGATAATCGTCTGATACGAAAAGATGGGCATAAGAAAAACGCGAGAATCGGGATTAAAACCGCTAAAGTTTACGCCAGTTTTCACTAACGATAATTATAAACGTTTTTAACTTAATTAAACACAATTTTACCAAAATCATATTTTGGTGATTGAGCTAGTATAGAATATTATGTGGTTATCAAAGTACTATATTACAGGGGATTTTCTAATGAGGCCTTTCGGATGGCGTTTCGACGAGTTTTTGATTTACGATTTAAAAGTTCCTAACTCCTCGTACGTCATGTCATGACCTCTTTAATTATGATAGCCCGAACGATAGTACGATGTAACAACTATAGGATTATATTCAATGTTATTGATTAAAGTACTCGGTACTTATACGACCTATGATAATTTAGGTTGCATTCGATCTTTTACGTGACGCATAATCTGCGATATTGGATTATCAGAACTCAAGGTGAGTTCATAGCCCCACAATTTACAAGCTATTGTTTTTACAAAGTTTTGGTGAAAAACATGCAATGGTTTTTACAATTGAGGACACAAGTGTTAAGTTTAAATTATGATTACATGTGACCTAAGTAGCGATAACAATCTGAGCCCATTATCATAAACTGTAAATTACGAGCGCGAATGTTATAATAGATCTAATGGGTTTTGACAACCCCGTCGGGTGATTTAGCATCACTGAACAACGAACGTAACCATGTCGAAATATAGATTTCGGTTAGAACATCACACACGCAATGGAGGCCATTAATTTGGTACCACATACTCATGCTTCATGTCATGATCTTAGATGCAACTTAAATTACATTTATATATGCATGCATTTGTTGTCATTATCATACACTTGGGAGATCTTGTGGTCCTAACAGATAAATGATTTTGTCAAACCTATGAATTCAACCAACATTATTGGTTGATTTTTTAAAGTAAGTTTTTTCCCCAGGGGATCGATAAGCACGAGGTTGCGATGGATACATTTGGTGGTTTTGATTGGATGTCATGCATTAAAGTTTTTGTCGCATTTCATTTTTATGGGCTGAAATCTTTGTATTTTGATTAAGTGTACAAGTTAAGCTTCGGGCTATTAACAATTACTTTGTTAAATCCAATGTATCATTTTCAAACGCTTTTTGGTCCGTGTCTATATATATCTTTGTTTATTGAACTAAGAAGTAACAATGCCCCCGGACCCACATTCTAGCTGGCGACCCAATTTTGGGGGTGTTACAGATTTGGTATCAAGAGCCAAGTCAATAGAGAACCAGGTCAAATGTTTTTGCTGACTATAACCGATTTCAAGAGTTGTTTTATAACAAAGGGATTTTACACGGACATACATAGGTGCATACATTCATCATACACTACTTGTTGTATTAAGTTGGTTTTGGACTAGATGCATTCGCAATTAGATTACGTGTTTTATATTATAGTACCGATATTACTATTAGGGTGTATATTGTATAGATCACAAGGAAGTTTGCACTCTTTACGCACAACTCCTACAATTTATTTTATTAATGGCTATTTATATTAAATAGGAATATTTCTTTAGGCAAGTAGTACGATAAGCTCGTAGGTCCCCCTAAGCGCTACCACTAAACATTAAACTAATCGAATATGATACCTTACCATCATTCATTTATGACATAAGTGCATACTTGTATTTACCATACCAGCCTTATATAATATATTTATATAAGTTAAGTTTTGCTCGTTGCAAGCTGTTATGTTTTCATTAACGACAGTTACCTACACATCTGTTCATATTAGTTCCGAGCCATAGAGATTCCAGTGAGCTTTTGATGTGGAGCTAGAGGAACCAATGAAGGATCAACCTCTATCTGCTAATGCCTCACCTACAACCCTATCACCAGGTCACATTGCTGACTCCAATCCGGAAGAGGATAAGGAGGACCCTAAGGAGGATCCTGCTGACCATCCTGCCAACGGATGAGACAATTATGATAATAAGTCATCTGATGATGACAACGATGATGATGTTGAAGGATTGAGGAGGACGAGGAGGAGGAGGACACACTATCTCCGGCACGACCCTTCTACTTACCTAATAGAGATCCTGTCCCCCTTAAGCAGAGAACACAAAGGCATTTGAGACTGATGAGTCTACTTCTAAACCACCCACCTCTCACACATATCGATCTTGTCTTTGAGACCAAATCCCATATAGTTATGTATGACTATTTAACCCCATCCTCCACGATCATCATCTGCTAAGGCAGGCATTACCGATTTGCGAAGCTACCTTCATCATACCACCACCAGAGAATGTTGATTCACTTAAAATAACATAAGAGTATAGCATCTAGAATCTTAAGAGCATCCTGGCCATGGACAAATAGATTAATCAGATGTAGCTATATTTTGTATTCCCCTAAACTTGAGTAAAACTCGGTTGCTAGTGTTAATAAAAGCTTATACTCTTTTACACATGTAAAACGATGTATTAAGTATTAACTACTTTGTTGGTTATGATCATGCTACTGTACGATGGGGATTTATTTTATGTCATGGTTGCTGTTATCTTATATCTACGCATAACGTGGTCTCACCTTACCTACTTGTTGGGATCACGGAGTGTTATGATTTTCCCTTGAATAAAACTTCATATACATTTTGTTCCCTGTAATTTTCAAGAAACAATGATAACTGTTAATCAAGGGATAAGTGTTGAGGAAATTGAGCGGGTGTAGCCAGCGAGAAGCTAAGCTATCGCGTCTAATGCCATTTATGAGACGAAAACCAACATGGCCCGAAAGTCTATAAGCCAGACCGAACAACAAGAATCAATTTAGCAGATAATGCTAACAAAAGAGAAATTTGGAAGTAACCACAAATGGGCAATGTACTATAAAGTTTCGGGAAATTGCAAGAAGGTTACCAAATGACCCAGTTATTGTAGGAATCCTACTGCTGCTAGGAATCTGCGAACGCACGCCTGTTGTATGAGGTGTGGAAGTTGAGACACATCCAGAGTGAGTGCCCAATAGTGAATTCCAAAAACGTGTGGATAAAAAGATCACCCTCTTGGCTAGAACTCGCCACAGTACTAATAACAAAAGGATAGTTTTGAAAACACTTCCCGAAATAGACCAGGAACCAACAACAACAACAACAATCAGAGGCAAATAGCCGGCAGGGCAACAGTGCTGACTGGTGATAAGAAACCATATGGGGGATCTAAGACCCCGATGCTCAAAGTGCATTACACCATGACGGTCCGTGTGCTTCCAAAGTGTTATAAATTCAACAAATATGGTCACAACGCCCGTGTACTGAAGGGTACTGGAAAGGCCATGCTGTTAACAACCAAAGGTCACTGTGGCAAGTCAGAAGGCTATTTGCTATGAATTGGGAATCAAGGCACTACATAGAAGAATTGCCCAGACGAAAGAACCAAAGTGCATAAAACCAAATTAGAGGTACAGAGCACATGGATTGGTGCATACCTTAAGAGGAGGAGAAACCGATCAAGACCCTAACAACATTAAGGATGAGATCAAAGCTTAAAATAGAAAGTTGGCTCGCCTTGCCTAGCAAACCCTAAGTTGGAACTATCTTAAACTTTATCTCCTTAGGAGTTCTCGTTGTATTTCTCTTAAATTTCAGTTGTACGAATGATTTCAAATTATCTATCAAATATCGTATTAATGAAAATTTTCGTCGATAATATTATTTACCTAGTTCCTTATTTGCTCTTACAAACTACTCTCTCGAATATTATGAAATTGTAATGCTATTTTGACGAAAATGAGCAATGCATCGTTAGTCCTCAATTATACATGGCCTGATCAACTATGTATAATTCAGGAAAGTACCATGCGTGCTGAGAGTAGTCACTCTAAAAACTTCTTGTTAGAAACAATTTTCTATCTATATCAAGTTTTGTGTGCATATTCATAGAACGTGTTTACTTTTGGAAATCGAATTAGTAACCATATCAACCAAGCAGACCTTCACTCCGTCAGGATTCATCATATACCAAATCCTAAGCCGAGAAGCCAAGACACATTACTAGTCGCCCTAAGACAATTTCGCTATCGAATTTGCTCGCCATTAGAGGATTTACTAAATCACCCATTCAACATAAACTTAATGCCTGTAGAACTTGGTAGTTTCGATGCTATAATCATTATGATTGGTTGGCGAAGTACCACGCGGTCATTGTGTGTGCCGAGAAGATGTTCGTATCCCCCAAAGGAGAAAAAATAAAAAATGAAAAAGAAAGAATGAAATCTTAATCATACACAGTGACGGAAGTAACCATGGAAATGTGACACGATTAAACATCATTTCATGCACTAAAATGCAGAAGTACATGTAAAAAGGATTTCCTATCTTTTTGGCACATGTTACTGCAAAGGAGGTTGAAGACAAGTCGGAGAAGAAGCGACTTGAGGACGTACCAATAGTTCAAGACTCTCCTAAAGTATTTCCTGAAGACTTGTCGGGTCTTCCTCCGACTCGACAAGTGGAGTTTCAAATTGATTTGGTACCTGGTGCTGCACCAATAGCACGGGCACCTTATCGATTGTCGCCTTCCGAAATGAAAGAGTTATCTGAGCAACTGAAAGAGCTATCCGACAAAGGCTTTATAAGACCCAGTTCCTCACCTTGGGGAGCTCCGGTCTTGTTTGTCAAGAAGAAGGATGGATCATTCCAGATGTGCATTGACTATCGGGAATTAAACAAACTAACGGTGAAGAACCGTTACCTGCTCCCAAGAATTGATGATTTATTTGGTCAGCTTCAAGGGTCGAGTGTCTACTCGAAGATTGACCTAAGGTCAGGTTATCACCAACTGAGGGTTTGAAAAGAAGACATTCCGAAGACTGCCTTCAGAACTCGTTATGGCCATTACGAATTTCAAGTTATGCCGTTTGGTTTGACAAACGCACCTGCCGTATTCATGGACCTTATGAATCGGGTATGCAAACCATATCTGGATAAATTCGTGATTGTCTTTATTGACGATATTCTGATATATTCAAAGAACAAGAAAGAACACGAAGAACATCTTAAGCTAATCTTAGAATTACTTAAGAAAGAGGAGTTGTATGCCAAGTTTTCCAAATGTGAATTTTGGATTCCTAAAGTACAGTTTTCTAGACACGTGATCGATAAGTGAAGAATTCATGGGATCCAGCCAAGATTGATCCATTAAGGATTGTAATCTCCCCTAATTCACCAACGAAGATTCGTCCAATTTTTAGGTCTTGCTGGTAGTTACCGAAGATTCATTAGGTTTTCAAAGATCGCCAAAAACCAATTCTAAGCTACTCAAAAGAAGGTTCAGTTTGAGTGGGGCGATAAACAAGGAACCATCCTTTTCAACTGTTGAAGAAAAAGTTGTGCAGTGCACCAATCCTTGCATTACCTGAAGGAAGCGAAGATTTCATCGCATACTGCGACGCTTCAAAGAAGGGTTTGGGCGCTGTGTTGATGCAAAGAGAAAAGGTGATTTCTTATGCATCACGCCAGTTGAAGATTCATGAGAAGAACTATACAACTCATGATTTGGAACTTGGAGCAGTGGTGTTCGCTCTCAAGATCTGGAGACAAGTTATTATATGTAAAAAGTTATGGTGTTCACCGATCACAAGAGTTGAAACATATTTTAGATTCAAAAAGAGTTGAACATGAGGCAACGCCGATGGTTAGAGTTGCTAATGTGCTTACGAATGGCGATATCGTTATCACCTAGGAAGCAATGTCGTTGCTGATCTTTGAGCAGCGAAAACCGAAATCCCCCACCACCGTTAAGAGTTCGAGCCTTGGTTTTGACTATTAGCTTGAATCTTCCCAAACAGATCTTAAATGCTCAGACTGAAGCGCGAAAACCAGAGAACATTAAGAGTGAAGACGTTGGGGGAATGTTGATTGAAAACGCTAAATTTCCAGAAGCGATTAGAGAACAAAAGTTGGAACCACGTGCGGATGGAACCCTGTGCCTCAATGGCAGAAGTTGGTTACCTTGTTATGGCGATTTGCGGACTGTGATCATGCACGAATCCCACAAATCAAAATACTCTATTCATCCGGTTCTGACAAAAATGTACAAGACATGAAGAAGTATAATGGTGTGCCCCAACATGAAACCGACAAGCTACTTATGTTAACAATTGCATGACCTGTGCTAAAGTCAATTCCGAACATCAAAGGCTATCAGGTTTGATGTGGTACAACCCAAGATATGACCCGAATAGTAATTGGGACAACATCACCATGGATTTTGGTTACTAGCTTTCCTAAGACGTCTCAAAGGCTATGACACAATTTTGTGATCGAGGACCACTCACTAAGTCTGCGATCTTCACACCAATGAGAGAGACCGATCCTTTGGATAAACTTGCAAGATTATACCTAAAGGAGGTGGTCACTAGGCATGGAATACCCGTCTCAATCATGACCCGAGATTCGCATCAAATTTCTGGAGGTCACTTCAGAATGCTTTGGGTACTAATTTAGATATGAGTACTGCGTACCATCCACAAACAGACGGGCAAAGCGAGAGGACCATTCAAACTCTCGAGGATATGTTGCGTGCTTGTGCGATCGACTTTGGAAAGGGTTGGGTTAACCATTTGCCATTAGTCGAGTTCTCATATAACAATAGCTATCATGCCAGCATCAAGGCCGCACCATTCGAAGCACTTTATGGTCGAAAGTGTCGTTCACCTGTTTGTTGGACTGAAGTTGGAGAAGCTCAAATACTCGGTCCAGAACTAATTCAAGAGACCACTGAGAAAATCATCCAGATCAAGCAAAGGATGCAAGCCGCTCGTGATCGACAGAAGAGTTATGCTGACTTGAAGCGTAAACCAATGGAATTCCAAGTCGGGGATAAAGTTATGCTTAAAGTTTCGCCTTGGAAAGGGGTCGTACGTTTTGGCAAATGGGGGAAGTTAAACCCTAGGTATGTTGGACCTTTTAAGGTGATAGAAAGGGTTGGAGAAGTTGCTTACAAGCTTGAACTTCCAGAAGAGTTGAGCAGAGTTCATAATACATTTCATGTATCTAATCTGAAAAAGTGTCATGCCGACAAACCATTAGCCATTCCGTTGGATGGACTCCACCTTGATGACAAGCTTCATTTTGTTGAGGAACCATTAGAAATAGTGGGCCGTGAAGTTAAACGGTTGAAGCGAAGTCGGATCCCATTAGTCAAAGTTCGATGGAACTCCAAGAAATGTCCTAAGTTCACGTGGGAGCGTGAAGACCAATTCAAAAAGAAACATCCACACCTTTTCACCAAGACCACATCGTCGTCAAATGCTGCATCTTGAGCCTTGAGGATAAGGCTCGTTTAACGGGGGAAGTCTATAACACCCTGTGTTTTCAAGTCATTGACGACATCGATAAATATACAATGTACCTTTTGTATTATATGCGTTTGCTTGTGATTTACTGAAATAAAGTTATCTTGGAAGAAATACACTTGTACACACTTGGTTTATGTATAAAAATGATTATGGATAAAACTAGTAAATTAGGGTTACTTAAGTAAAGTTATGGTTTTAAAGTGTGATAATGGATTTGTTAATCTTGGTAACTTTGACATATGAGGACTATCATGGACACATGGACTCCAATATATGAATGATATATAATATATATGAAATATAAGACATGTGGTGGGTTACAAAATGGAAAAGTATGAAAACAAAGATTAAAAATGGACTTAAGGGAATCACCACCACATTCTGCCCAAAATTCGAAATAAAACCTATTTATTTTATATTTTTATAAGATAACACATTTCACGACGATTCCGAAAAGGTAAGAAACTTGTCAAACGGATTAATAACGAAAAAGTTACGTTAAAAACCAAGTTTATTACGCATTAAAACGGATGTCGTAAAAAGAAATTTTTATAAAAACCTTTTATAAAAATATGTATAAACAGCAAGTGTTTGATATTTTAACAAATAATACATATTTTTCAATTGATCCAATATGATAAAATCGTAATTTTTCAATTTAATAACGGAACGAGTTATGAATTTCGCAAGTTTACGATAATTAATACATTTATAAAAGTTACTGTTCATGATAGATGTTAATTTTTGTAAACCACAATAAAGATTATAGAACTTACCAGATTAAGAAGATGCATTATCATCGAAAGAATGCGTTAAAAACGGGAGCTTAACGAATAAAATATTTCGACATTACGGGTTTTACGACAACAAATATACACTAAAATAAAACTGACGTCTGATGTGACATAAAAGTTACTGTTTACCAGGGAGTACAAATATGAAAATGGTCATAATATAATATAACTCATCTTAATACGAAAAGATGGGCATAAGAAAGGCAAACAAACGATGAGAAACAGGAAAGTTATGACGATTTTACCAAAAGTATGTTCATAAACATTTTAATGTTTATAAACAATGTTCACATAAACATTTAGATGGTGATTAGCTATAATAGACTTATGCATGGTAAGTATTAAGTGAAAGTACATATACGACCTTAAATTTAATTAGGTATGCATTTGAATGCAATTCCGTTGGCGCTTCTTTGTGGATATACATTGGCATAACCACCTCAAGGTGAGATTATCCATAGCCCACTTTTTACATGCTTTTGTTTTATCAAAGTTTTTGGGTGAAAAACAAGCCAATGCGTTACAATTTAGACACAAGCGGGTATGTTTTCATGTTATTAAATAACGTGTTGCCTAAGTACAATAACCCATGAACTGAGCCCATTATCATTAAACTGTCAATTACTTGTACTGTTGAAGCCGCAGAATGGTTATGAATAATCTATATTGGTTTGACAACGCCCGTTCGGGTGATTAGCTATCACTATACAAACGAATGAATGACCATGTCGAGTACGGAGGATGTTGCGGTTTTAGAACTCCACACGGCAATGAGGCAATTAATTTGTAATCACACACGTCAAAGCTTCAGTGGTCATGAGCTTAAGCAACGGTAATTACATTTATATGATGTCTCACTCTGTTGCTATTATCATACACTTGGGAAATCGTTGTGGTCTTAACATATATGAAGTTTTATCAAACCTATGAATGTGGCTTCCGTATCTCTCTAATTATGTGTTGACGTTTTAAGCAATGCTTTATAGGGATCAATAAGCACGAGGTGCGATGAGACATTGTGTCTTGATTTGGATGTCAAGGCCATTATAAGATTTTTTGTCGCATTTTCTTCATTTGTTATCTTTATGGTTGGAAAATTTTTGTATTTGATCAAGTGAACGAAGTTAACTTCGGCTTATGTAACAATTACCTTTGTTAAATTAATGTATAGTTTTCAATACGACTTTTTGGTCATTTATTATAGATCCTTGTGTTATTGATCTTAAGAATACACGCCCCGGACTCTTATTCCGCTGCGACCCAATTTGGGGGTGTTACAGCTTATGTGAGAAAAAGCCACAAATTACATACATGAACTCTTAATATTTCCAACTAATCCTTTTTTAGCATCCCACTCATAATCAACTCTATCATTTTTTGTTCTTCGCGAATTTCAGCGAACGCTTAGCCTAAACGTTAAGGAACAAGCTAGAGCTCAACACGCTCGATCGGGTCAAATTTATTCTTATTCTACCCAGCAGGAAAGTCAAAATTGTGACAAAACACTTATTTTATTTTTGAAAAATTTTAAAAATTTTCATTTTTTTGAAATTTTGGTGGTAAAAACGGGATTACGCAAAAACAATGACTGCAGGCATAATCAAATCGATGGATCCCTCCATACTAGAATTAAACATTGTCTTCAATGTTTTAAGAATGGTCTCTACGTAAATCTTAAGCCGTTTACTAAGTATGCTTAAAGATAAATGCGCTTTTAAAGGATAAATGTTGGTCGATTTAAGATTTTTTTGGATATTGGGATTTATTACCCCAAAGGGGGAAAAAGTTGAGGAGATAGATTTTTGAAAAAGCTTTTTCTTGTGATCGAAGGAACAAAAAAAACCCACGCGGGAGCCTGATGGAGGGGTTTCAAAAAAAACAATTTTTTACGAGGGGACCCCAATCCTGGGCCAAATTCACAAAAACAACAAGGCAAATACGAGGGGGAAGGGAAAAAGAGGGAGAGACCACCTTCCACAACCACCCAAAAAAAAAACACCTATTTTAATTACTACATTTTAATATAAAACTTTTCGGATTAAGGGATGGGGGGTTTTAAATGTACTTTCCCACAAAGACGGCTTGTTTAGGGTCCCCCCTCTTAAAGCTTGGGACCCCTATTCCCCTTGAATTTATTTCTTTGTCCTTGGGGAAAAAAAGTTTTTGGGGGAGGATTTCCGGGGGACAAACCCAATTTTTATGGTTTTTTTGTTTTACGGTTTTCCCCTCCAAAGAAGTTTTTTTTAAAGTTGCTTTTAATTTCTTAATAAACCCGGTTCCACCTTTGGAAATTTGGCACGGAGTTTTTGGAGGATAAACTCAAACCCGGTGGGGCCCATATGGAAAGGATTTTATGGGGCAATGGTGAATAGTCTTGGACCCAAAGGGGGATTTTAACTTTTTGCCCGGAGGAACTTTTACTTATCAAATTCTAGAGTTTTTTAAAGAGGGGAGGGGGGGACTTTTCTTGGATTCCCCCCCCCCACCCCCCCACCGGACCGTTGAAAAAAACGGCGGGGATTTTTTGGATTTTGGGAGTCATGGAATTTCCTCCTTTGTTTTTTCTTGTATAAGATTTCCAAAAAGAGTTTTTCTCCCATTTTTTTAGGAGGGCATTTTTGGGATCCCCCACCGAAGTTTCCCAATTCTTTTAAGAGTTCAATTGAGTTTAAAAATACTTTTCGGTTTTTCTACCCCCCCGCCGGGTTTTCTCCCAAGGGTCAAAGTTTGGGAGGACAGATTGCTTCCACAGGCACTTAGTTAAGGCTTTGTGCCTCGAGATCGACTTCGGTTAGGGGATGGGACATGCCTTTTTCCGTTTTTTACACCCGGAAGCCCTTTGTTATGGGGGTTATAGACATATACCGATGGGGTGATCTCTTCCTCTTTTTCCTCCTCCTCCGTGTTTCCCCCCCCAGTTTCTCCCGTTTTGTTGGTTTTGTGAGAGGAAGGAATTTCCAACACCATCGGATGTAACCCCCCCATTTTTCCAAGGCTCGTGTTTTTTTTTTCGGGACAAGGACAAATTTGTACCATCTACCGATTTCGATTTCTCGGGGAAGGCACCAAAAGCCTACTTTAGGGGCCTTTGGAAGACATGCAATATACTTTTTGACCCTTGGAGGGACCGGCGGGTGGATTAACCGGGAATAAAAGTTTAAATCAATTGGGAAAACTAAATGGAAACTTCAGTGATTTCATTGGCCTAAATGAGGGAAACTCTTTGGATCTTATAAGGGAGACAAACAAAAAAGAGGATCAATTGACTCAAAAGATTCAAAAATTTCGCGTTTTTCAACGGTTCGGGTGATCAAAGGTCCTCTCTTTAACATCTAGATTGAAAAGGATGTTTCTGGGAGCAAGTTACAAAATTTCACTTGTTGGTCCAGGGGACTTATTCCCCACCATTTTTGGGCCACAATATTTCTTTTACCAATATGGCCCCCCCCACAGTTTGGACGAGTTATCTCAAAACTCCGTGCCAAATTTCAAGGTGAACGGTTATAGAATTAAGCACTACTTTGGAGGGGACGTACCATAATTGGTTGTCCCGGATCTCCAAACCTTCCCCAAGGACAAATAAATTAGGGGATAGGGTCAAGCTTAGTGACTCTAAACAAGCGCTTCATGGGAGGTACCTCATGCTTATCCGTAGTTATATTATGTAGTAATGAATAAGTGTTTTTTGTTGTGGATGGTGTACCTCTTTCCATTCTCGTTTGCTTGTGTTTTTGTGA
>BQNB010101764.1:0-22710 GCA_026074375.1 Tanacetum coccineum | reverse complement strand
GCTAGGGGCCTAGAATGTCAAGTGTGCAAAGCATCAAGTGCTTATTTGAAGATTTAAAGATCAAAGGACTAAAGTTGCCAAAAGAAAAAAATGCTTTATAAAGAAGAAAAGAGAAGAAAACAACATCAAGGACTGAAATTGTCAAAACCAAATCTTCTTTATAACTACACAATGGTCGGGACAAGGTGCAAGGACCAATGCTGTCAATATCTCAAAGATTCAAATAAACACCCGGCTTTCTCTCAACAGAATAACAACCTTTAACCACTACAACAACTTTTCCCGCCAAGATTTCCCACAACCCAATCCCGAAATTGCCCACACCTCCGCTCCTTTTAAGTGTTAAAACCGGTTCATACACTCTCCCCACTCACAAACCAACACGTGTAAACACCCTATTGGCCATGCCACCTCACTAAACTCATCAAACGGCCACAATCAAATTAAAATGATCAAACGGATGAGATTTAAAGGATCATTCTGGAATTCTTCCTCCTCTTCACTACTCCTCTATAAATAGAAGGCTAGGACATCATTTTTTTTGGAGTTGTTGTTTTAGTTTTAAAAATTTTACATTGTAATTTTCCATTTTTAAGCAATTTAAATTTTACTTTAAGCAATTAAGCTTCTAAGCTCTTGTAAACTCTTCTCTTAAGCTTGAACTTCTTTAATTCAGTAATATAACTCAGTTTACATGTTTCTTCATCATTTGTTTTCAAGTATAAGTCGAATTTAATCAATAAGCTCTAAATAAGCTCGTTTGAGCTTATTCCTTTTAATAAGCTCAATTTCAGTTAAATTTTGTTCTTAAGCACTCATTTCATCATTCTAATCACTTATAATCAAACAGCATGATTACTTAAATAATTTGAGGTCATTTTCAAGGTTCAAGGAAGAAATAAGCTAGTTATAGCTTATTAAGCTAAAAGCTTTGGTTTAGAGGCTAAGGTAGCCGATAGGGATTGAATTAAGGCTACTCATTCAGAAAGAGTAGCCTAAGTAGCCTGAGACTACTTATACTAAGGTTCTAGTTTCTATTTTACTTTTCAGCAATTTTAGCTTAATTCAGTTGCTTATTGCTCTTCATTCAAGGTATATTCTGCTTATTCATGTTTGTTTTGACCTTTACTTTATCTGTTTTGAGCCTTTCATTTGATAGATCTTTCTAAATCTCTCATTGCTAATAACGTATAGGTAAATATAAGGCTAGCTGAAGTAAGTGTTATAATTACTAAAACATAAGCATTAGTTTTTAGTGTTTTTAGATTGTTTTATTAGTTGATTTTAGTTGAGTAGATAAATGGAATTTTGCTTAGGTGTAGGTTTTAAAATAGATTTATAATAGAATCTTTTAGTTTTAAAACTGATAAGGAGTGTTTGGAATAAGGTTTGTTTGACCTGTTAAAGTCAAATTCATTTGGTAAAATTGTTTCTAATAGTTGAAGCTTGGTAAGAGAAACAAGTTTACAAAAAGTTTTAAAGATTAGTTTCAAGTTTTTAAAAGTTTACAGCTTAAAAAGCCTAGTCCTGCACCAGGGGACATTAGTGTTTAATTTGTTTTTGAAAATTTGATTCAAGGCCTTTTAAGATTTCAGTTGTGGAAAAGTGAGTGAGAGTAGCCTTAATAAGTCTGTTTAGTTGTAGTTTGAATATAGTTGTTTTCTGAACTTGTGGCTTTTGAGTATAACCAATTGCATCAGCTGCCAAACACATCAGCATAGCACACAGCTTATCAGCATGTTACTCTTTAATATTTTCTATTTCTATGAAAACTTTGCAAATTCCTTTTACCTAGGTTGAGTGTAGATAGTTAGAGTAGCTTATTTCTAAAATCTCAGCATTTAAAGTCCAAAAATAAGCTTTCTAGCTTACTTGAAAAAAGCTTACAAACTGTTTCATGAAACCTTGCAATTTTCCATCTTAGTTTTCTTTCTAAAATTGTTAACAACAGGTTAATATTAGTTTAGAATCTTCTAGTATACATCTTAGGCATTAATAAGCATCTTTTAGTTTTAGCTTTCATCAAGAAATAAGCTCACAATAAGCAAAAATCCAAAAATATGGTCAAACAAGCACTTTCTGTGACAGCATTCTAGTTGCTTATTTTTCAGCTTATTCTTTTGTCAAAAGTCCAAAGTGTCTTTATTAAAGTTGTTAAGAATAAGCTGATTAACAACTTTGTAGTTTTGAGTTTTTACTGAAAAGCACTTTTTAATAAGCAAAAATAAGCCAAATTCGTAGGGTCTGTTTGGTATTTTTCTCAAAGTCTAGGGGCACCCGTTTTCACTGCATTGTAATTTTCCTTTAGTTTGCCCGCCTACCCTGTTCTTTCCTTTATTACCATTTCTACCCTGTCTTTTCTAGAAAAATAATTAGATTTAATATTTTTCAAAATAGTTTTATAAAATTAGGGTTCTTAGTTTAATCAATCAAATTAGGGTTTAATTAGCTTTTAAAATTTAGGGCTTTTCATACCAGTAAATTTCTGCACCTTTTTAGTTTATAAAAACCATTTTTCTATAATTTTCTCATTAAAGTTGTATTTTCTAGAAATTTAAATAGATTTTAGTGATTACTTTTTCTTATAAAAATCATAAAAAATAGAAAAATAGTTGAAAAATTAAAATTCTTTTTGCATTAATTTTCATTTTAAATCTAGTATTTTTGAAAAATAAAAGAAAAATTTTAGTGTTAATTTTTAGAAAAAGTTTATTTTTGATAAATCATTGAACTCATTAGAAAAGAAAAATCATAAAAAATTCAAAAATACATAAAAAATTCTAATTCTTTTTCCTAAAATTTTCATTTTAAATTTGTGATTTTTAGGTATAAAATTTGTTAAAAGTCGTGCCTTAGTTTTTAAATTTCAGTTTTAGCTCGCGTTTATTACGTATTTGTGCATTTAAATTTCGTGCTAGTTATTTGTTCTTTAATTCTTGCTATTACATTTGTAGTATAATCAACAATTCAAAAGTCTTTTATCATTCTAAGCTCGAATCCGAATTATTCTTAAATTCTCAATTCACGATTTCGTTGGGACACGACCCGAGGATAAGTACTTCCCGGATAAAAATATACAAATTGTGTTTTATTTTGTGAGATTTCTACCTTTATATTTCTCTTGGTTGAGAAGTATTTTGGAAAGAATTCTTACGAGATTTATTACTATTGGTATATAAATTTGAACTACAACCATTGAATAGTACTAATAAACCCATGTTCCTCAAATTTCTTTGACATCTTTCTTGTTTGTGTAGCTGATTACAAATCTCCAATCACTTGATTAAGAGGATGATATTTATGAATTCTTGTAGTTGGAATAGGACTGATTGGATTGTTGTATCCAAATTGTTCATGTCAGCCACTGCACCATCATCTTCATCATCTCTTGAGAAGTTAAGTATGCTATAATCTTCCCAAGCAGGCATATTTAGATCAAATGGAAGTTCAATGCTTGTTTTTCCACCAACAACATTAACCTCATTTGTCCCAGCAGCATTAACATTGTTAGTGCTATTAACATTATCTTCCTTCTCTTGATCATTACATTCACTTTCTTTTCTTGGATCTTTATCAACCTTCTTTCCATCATCACTTGAAGGTTTGGATGCATCATCATGAGAACTCTTTGGATCTTGAGAATATGGTGGATCAACAGTCCATATTGGTATCAAAATGTAATCCTTGACATGTTCTGTCTCCTTTCTACCTTGACCTATATTATCACTTGCTTTTGTACCTGCAAAACCATTAGACTGTGTACCTGCAACAATTGGCTCATAATTCATTATTCTTGTTAGTGCATCAATATCAAATAGCCAATCTGGTCCACTACCCATAGCACTAGGTGTATTCTCACTAAACCTAATATGCAAGTTTTCTTCCACTATCCTTGTTCAACTATTGAATACTCTAAAGGTTTTACTATTCAAAGAGTCCAATAAAGAAACCTTCATCAGCCTTACCATTAAATTTGCCTAAATGATCTATGGTATTGAGAATGGTAACAGGACACCCAAATGGTCTCATAAAATTTAAAGTTGGTGTTTTACCATGAAAAAGTTCATATGGGGTCTTGTTATGAGGCTTAATTACTAACACTCTATTTTGCACATAGTTATTTGAGCTTATTTGTGATATTCAGTAGGTGTTAAGTCAAACTCGGTTGTTTGACTTGTCAAACTCGGAATAGGTTTGTTACAAAATTGTTGACAGGTCAAATTCGGATTTATAACTAATTTTATAGACGTTTGACTTTTGGTCAACTGTCAAACTCGGTTTTTCAGTCAAAAAAATAAAATAAATAAAGAAAACAAAACGTGTTTCATTACTTTCATTCATCGAGTTTGAAAACAAAGAACAAGAATATTAAAGATTAAATAGATCTCAGATATCTTTTTGTGTTTTAATTGAAAATTGATCTTGAAAGATCATAAACACAAAAGACGATTCATCATGGATCTAACCTCGGAAACCAAACTCTGAATCTAAACTCGGTAACACAAACTCTAACTCATTATTTCAATATTAAATTTCCGAAAAGTGAAGACAAGATCAATTCAAATCTGTCTCATTACTTTCTTTATTTCGGTTTCACAAAAACAAAACAGAAAAGAAAGATCTCAGAGTTTGGGTTATCATTCATATCTCTCTTGAGATGAAAAGATCTACAAGGATCTCATCAAACAAACCCACATCATCATAGATCGATTTTGAAGGCATAATCTTCTTGATAATTTTCGAAAATAAATAAAAGAATCATAACAAAGGTGTTAAGTTCCATCTTTCTTTCGGTATATCAAAGTTCAAGAACGAAAAACAAAGTACCTACCTTGTTATTTTTTTTCAAGATCTTCAAGCTTACATTCTGATGAAATAAATGAAGAAAGGTCTAAGATGATTTGTATTGTTTATGGCTGAGTTATCACATAAGAAAAGAAGGATTTTGCTTGTGAATTGATTTGTGATGACGTGTAAATTATCAACTCAAGTGAGGAGTTATGTAGATTTGTGATATCAAAAGTAGATAAGAAAATGTTGTGACTAAGTGAAAAATAAGAAAAGAAGAGGCGTTTTATTTGTGTAAAGTGACTTAGGGTTTGTGTTATCATTAGCTTTTTATATTATAGTTTCTTTAGTGTTAGCCTTAATTATATTAAGTCAAACAAGAATGTTATCGGTCTTAGAAAGTCAAACTAGGTCTTGTATTGTAATAGGTTAGTCGGGTTCAACGGGCTTGGATTGTAATCTAATATTGTCCGTGTTTCGGGCTCAAAGCCCAAGTTAAACCAAGCCCGGCCCGTTTAGAAAGCCCAAGTGCCAAGATAGCAAGGCATGGGTATAAATATCCCTTCACCTCACTTGGTGAAGGGTGTTGGTTACATTTTCTCACACATTTGTAACTCACCATTCTCTCTAATCTAGTTGTTTCTCTCTCTACTTTCTCTCTCTAAGATTTCTTCTTATTTCTTGCTTATTGGTGCTTATTAATAAGTTGTGTTTGGATTATATCATGGGATAACATGTGGTATCACTCGCCAAGGGGTGTTTAGTGTTTGATTGTATAACGAAATCGTGACTATTTTTTTTTCTTTCTTTCTTTTGGTTCGAAAAGAAAAAAGCAAGAAAATACAAATTTTTGATCTTTATTCGTGCCTTATAAGGTTAAAGGTTGGTACTTTCGTGCTTAAAACAAACCCTTGCATCGCTTATTGCGGTTCTACAATTCATTTCGTGGCCTAGATAAAAGATTGAAGATTTTTTCTTGGTTGCGGTTTGCCTATTATCAAGTAATTCTTGGTTGCTTTTTGGTCAAGAGCATTGCGTTTTGAGCTTAAAAACAATAATAGTACGGTGTGAAAGTAACTTGTGGTCCAAATAGTACAACTTCATTTTGTCCTATTCGTTGCGTTTTGCTTAGACTCGTTGCGTTTTGATCAGATTCGTTGCGTTTTGCTTAGACTCGTTGCTTTTTGATCAGATTCGTTACGTTTTGCTCAGACTCGTTGCGTTTTGTCACAAGTTAAAGACCCTCACCGCGTTTTGACTAAGATAAACTCTGCCCAATTAATTTCTTGATTGCGTTTTGCCTCAAGAGTTGATTGCGTTTTGATTAGATTCGTTGCGTTTTGCTCAGACGCGTTACGTTTTGATCATACTCATTGCGTTTTGCTCATACTCACTGCGTTTTGGTCAAAAGTCACTGCATTTTGCTCTTTAGTTTTATCTACAAGTTGAGATTATTCGGACTAAAAGGACAATTACTCAACACAACAAACACAACCAATCAAATCAACAATCAACTTAATCATACTTAAAACGTCAATTAATTATTCATTCACGGTTTCTTCTTGATTTAGTAAAATCCCGCGAAAGATATGATTCTTTTCTCGGTTTTAATCAAAGATTTGTAAAATCCCGTGAACGTTAATTCATTTAAAACCATAATTAATCACTTCATAACACTTAAGATCCGATATCCATTTACAACAACTTCATCAGTATGTCAAATTCAAATACCAATTTGCAAACTCAATCAACCAATGCTCTTCAGTTTTGTGTTGTTGTGTAAAATAGCTTGTCTTTTCCATTACCCGTGTTTTCCATGTTGTTGTTATTGTTTATTGTCCAGGATTGCCCGGGATTGTGAAGACTCTAGTTTTGTCATTCATCAGAGTGTCACATCTAAGCTTCATTTGGGAATCCGATTTATCTAATCTTATCGTCTAATCGTTTTTTCTTTGGCATACCCTCTTAATTGGCCTTAGTGATTAATGTTAGTAACCCCTTCAAATCATCTGAGGTAGTTGTTTAGTTTAGTTTTGGGGGGGGTTCTTCGATTTGATTGTTGCCTGTCAGCATTGTTACCACGGTAAACCCGTTTTTACCACACAAATTACCAATAAAATGAAAATTTTGGAAAAAAAATTTTCAAAAATATAATAAGTGTTTTGTAACAGTTTTTGCTTTTCTTTTGTGTAGATAAGAATATTTTTTGACTTGATCGGGGCGTGTTGAGCCCCTAGCTAGTTCCTTTAGGCCAGCTTTCACGGAATTCTATAGCTTTGAATTTTAATAATGTGAAGAACGAGAGATATGATAGGAGTTAAATATAGTTTATGTGATAAGCAAGATTTTCTAATATATACAAGTAAACTTGAGGTTTTTTCTCTCCCGTGAATTTTAATCCACCTAATCATACTGTAATCATTTTAATTTCAACTAAGTCAATCGATGTTTTCAGAAAAAGCTTCAAATTGTACTTTAGTTTTCAAAACGACGATTTTATAGTGATTTATAGATAAATGCCAAAGAAGCATGAATGAAATGTGAATGCAAATAATGCATGAATATTGAAATTTTGCCTTGATGCAGCTGTGGATATTATGGAGGCAAGTTTAAAAGTTGTGTAGTGTTTTACCATCTACGTATGCTTAGAGTTCCAGTGGGGCAGGGCGATGTAGTGGTTATACGTTGTTTGTTCTAGCTTTGGGTTCTTATGGCGTTCAAACTAAGACATCTTTACTTCTAGGGATTTGGTGTGTTGTGATATCTCGCTTAGAAGAAAGGTCTAGGTGAGGGTTCAAACTAAGACACCAATCCTTAGCCATATTAGGAAATAAGGTGTTGATGTGATTTCCCACTACGCTAGGGCAACGGGGGGGGTTTTCAAACTAAGAAAACGGTCGTTGGTTGTGGATAGACTTATTTTTTTTAAACCCTCAGGTCAACCACGAGGTAGGGGTTCAAATAAGCAAAAGATTTCCTAGCTTTAAGAACTTATGATTATGAATTTTGTTAAAATGTTGCAAAAATGTTCAAAAGTTTAAATTCTAAGAAAACAAGTTACGACGTTTAATAAGTGTTGCTTGAGTATGATTCATTTTGAATTATGACTAGAAAATAAGTTGGATCTCATGGTTTAAATTAAAATGAGTCCAAACATTCAATCGTATTATACATGTGGGAGTTTGAAAGTTACAAGTCATAAGTATGAGGGCTTAACATCTAACTTATATCGCAATGATCTTGTTTAATTGCTTAGCTTGGAAATTGTGAAAATCGAGGACGATGAAATTATCCGTCAGGACATCCGTAGATCACTCTTACGGGGCTTCTCATTCTATGATCCCAGTATTATAAATAAAGAAATTCAAACTTGTTAAAAAAAAAAAATGAGAAATCCAAAATTATTAGTTGTTGTTAGTTATAAATTCAGAAAATGGTGAAAAACGGGGTCTTACATGTTTCTTCATAACTTTGCGTGAGGACTCACAATACCCTTTGGTTTGGGGGAATTTGATAAGTGCTTAATTACACATATCTTTTACCTCTAAAAACGAGCTTAAATGACCAAAAACAGACAAAAACTGCCAAATATATGTTTGTTTTGCATTTGTATTGTGCAGGAAGTGGATATCAACAAAAAGACAGAAAATAGAGCCAAAATGACAAAACTGAGCATGGAATGGAAAAGACTGTGAAAAATCAAGGCCAAAGACCAAAAAAGTTCAAGTCAGTCAGAGTCAATACAGAAGAATCAGCAGTCAAACCGGAGCCGGAACTGAAGAATACTATTGGATGCAATCTTAACCCATCTGATGGGCCGGGAAAGCCCAATAGTATAACTATGAAGACTGTGAAGACCAAATGGGCCCTCAATCAATTTCAACAGCCCATTTGTGTGCAATTGACAAAGACTGTGAAGACTTTGAAGGCCCAATCCTAGCCCAGTTACAGCCAATCTCAGCCATTGTACACACAAAACCCACCTGAACCTTATTGGGCCTTAAAAAGCCCAATAACATAAGCCTAAACCTTATTAAAGCCCAGACACACTCAATTGGGCCCAATACAAGCCCAAAAGCCCAATACAAGCCCAAAAGCCCAACAAAAGCCCACAATTCAATTTTTGTAAACCTTAGGGACTAGAACTGTCATTTTTTAAAGTGTTTTATAAAAGAAAAATGGTGAAATAAAGAGAGGGACTAAAACTGCCAAATGGCAATTCTTTTATTATGTTTAAAGGCAAGGGCTGGATTTGCAATTTCCCAAAACTCTCTTTATTCTTTTGTTATACAAACGCAGGGACCAAATCTGTCACTTTCTAAACTTATTTATAACTGTTTTTCGGCTTATAAGGAAATGAAAAGAGAATGAAAGTTGAAGGGCTAGTTTTGCCTCTTCCCCAAGGTTTATGTTTAAACCTGCGAACCATAACTGTACCTATTGTGCAGGTACTGGATATTCACTAAAGGATAAAAACGAAGACAAACCGGACAAAACCGAGAGCGGAATTGGATAGAGCGCGAAAAAACCAAAGCCAAAGGTACAAAAGGATTGAAAACGGAGCTAAAACGAACATCCGGATCGACTTGACAATGTTTGTGCATTTAATAAAGTCAAGACGAAGTCAAAGTCAACCCCGAGATACTGCATTGGAAAGAGCATGGAAAAACGAACCCGGAACCCTATCATGATAAAATGGTCCAACCCGTACCCGAGTTTGTGGGTCGGGTCAGCCCAATAGTATTTATATACTATCAAAAAGCCCAAAGTTAAAACTAGCCCAATCCCTTTTTATTAAAAAACCAAACGGGCCCAACATATATAAAACCTGGCCCAACCCTTATATCCCCCTAACAGTCGTTAACCAATAATACCTTTCACCCTTTACACCGTTAGTCCCTGAAGGACTAACGGTGCAAACCCTCACATAACTCCAGGGACCAAAGATGAACAAAACAAGGACGTATATTGCAAACCCATTATACACTTTCAAGGGTCAAATTTGCCAAACTCCCAAATCACACCCTGCTCATAGTACTGTACATCTCCCCCACTTTTCCAGCCAACATCCATTACCTGCCATAACCAGACAAACCATCACTATCCCACTTCCCTCCCCCCCTCACCTCACTACAATCCAATGCCACTTTGGCAATCCCAAACCACCCTATTGGCTATACGAATCAAGGGACAAGATTGAAGAACTTAGGCACTACTCAAGATAAAGGGTCAAGATGTGCTTTGGTTTCCTCTCTCAGCAAAAACACAACTAGAACACAAGTGAAGACATTCACAGCTTATATAAAGAAGAATGAAGACAGAGAAACAGGGAGTAGTTTTTTTAATATAGTTTTAAGTTTTTAACAACTTATTTCTATTGTATTTTCAGCTTTTAATCAGTTTCTTGTAATTTCCTTTAAGTCTTGTAAAAGTTTTATAAATTAATGAAATTTAAGTTTTTATTGTCATAAATCTGTTTTTATGTTTAAGTGAATCATATGTTTGGAATTGTTCTTACAAGCTCTTATTTGAGTTCTACATAATCTGTTTTCATTAAGCTTGTATAAGCACTTAAGAAAATTTTACCAAAAACCAAAAAAAATCACCACTATAAACTGCCACAGCCTTTGGAAGATAAGCTTAAAAAGGAAGAGCTTATGGGTTATTATATAGTTGCTTATTGAATAAGCTGGGTAGGTAGAGCTTAATAGGTCAAAGTTTATCCCTGTTTGAGAGAAAGGATCAAGTACACTCCATTTATCTTATTTAGCTTATTTATATGCATTAACTTGTATCATATGCAGTAAATTATGCTTATATGTGCTTATTTCCGTGTATTTTAATGCTTATTGTATCTTATTTGTGCTTATTGTGCTTGTTTTAATTGCTTTGTCTTAACTGTTTATTTAACATTATTTTTTGTATCCCTTCTTTAAGGAGTGTTTAGGATAGTGGGTCAAACAGATCAAAAAAATGTTTTCAAAACCATGTGGGTCATTTGATTGACTTTAACCACCCTTTTTAAGCTATTTTTTATTTATGTTTCCAAGTTTTTTAAGTGTTGTAGTTTGTTTTAAGCTTTTTCCTATTTGGTCCTTCAAAACTGTTGCACAAAATTGTTTTCATTAGCTTATTAGATTAAGGTTTTTAAAATCAGTTTGTAAGAGTTATTTTAGTGTCTTTTATTGTCCAAATGCAGTAGGTTTATAAAGTTTTAAGTGGCCTTTGGTATTTTGCAATTTTGTCATAGTCCTTATAAGTCTTTAAATAGTCCTAAGTTCAGTAGCCTAAATTCATAAGCTCCCATTAGTTTTAAGTTATGATTTTTATCATATAAGCTCATTAGGTGCCTTTCTTTATCTATTTTAGCTTATTATAGGTTTTAAAGTCTTTTTACTAACTTATATTAAGGTTGCATTATAGCTCTTTGTCTTTTCAAAAATAAGTTAGCAGCTGCTGAGTGTCATCAGTACTTTTGTCCTAGCTTTTTAATTGCTTAAATAAATTTCCAAATGTTTTCTGTTAGCTTAATTTTGTAGCTAGTTGGCCAAGCTGTAAGCTGATATACCCTTATAAGCCATAAGGATCCATCTTGGGGCTTAAAAATAAGCCCAAAGAGTGCCCTTGTGGCTGTTTTGCTTGTTAGTTTTTGCACTTAGTGCTTATTTACTTTGCTTTAGCTTTTCTGCCTGTTTCTTTTGCTATTTTTTTGTCCTTAGTTGCTTATTAAATATTGGTCATTATCTGTGTTTGCTTATTTTGCTTTTTCCTTTGCTTGTTGTGTTCTTAAAAGTCAAGCAGTTAGGCCCTTTTCAGTCTGAGTGTCAAAGCCATTTTCATTAAGCCTTTTCTTAGCTTATTTGACTTTCAAAATATTTATTGTTTGCTGATTTAGATACTTTAATATATAAGCTTTAAGAATCTGTGAGTCATTTTTCCATAAGGATCCGTTAGATGGCATAAAAATAAGCTTAAAAGTGCTTGTTGTCTGTTTTGTATACAATTTTTATGTCAGATAGCTTATTTTATTTTCTTAGCTTATTTTTTCATTCAAAATTGCTTATTTTAATATGCATTTGCTTATTAAGTGTTAGTCAAGGTCTAAGTTTAGTTTACATTCCGTGTAGTAGCTTATTAAGTCTTTAAAGCCAAAACAAATTAGCTCAAATTTTCTAAGTGTATAAAAAAAATTATTCTGTCTGTTTGTTTTAGCTTATTCTATGCTTATTTGTAGCTTTTATAAAAAGTGTTTTCACAAAATTTGCTTATTTTAGATGTATAAAGCTTCTTCAATAAAAAAATTGCAAAAACAAAAATTGTTAGGAAGGTGGGAAACCCCAAGTGAGCCTAGGCTTGAACCTGAGACCTCTACCACCCTCAACCAACAATTTTACCACGCACACACAAACCAACTGCCCTAGGGTCTTTTTCGATTATACTTTGCACAACTTTAATTATATAGTTATTTAGCCAGTTTTAGCTTATAAGCTTATTTGCTTAATTTACTGCTTATTTGTTTAGCTCCTTTCCAGTTTCTTATTTTCATGCATTCTCCATAGTTTGAGCTACTTTTTTGTATTTTTTCATAATTTTTATAATTTGTTTACTATTTTTAATAATTAATTTTCATTAAAACTATTTTTAAATCATATTAAATAAAATAAAAGTCAAAAAAATAAATTTTTCTTTTTTTCAAAATTTTCTTTTATCATTTAAGACCTAGGAAAAATAGATTTGCTTTCGTAGGGTCAAAATTTTAGATTTTGATTTTTTAAAGAACATGATTGAATCCCGTTCTCGTTTTCTTCGCGTTTTTAACTTTAAAAGCTTTCATTTTTGGTCTAGTTTTCTTTGATCTTACCTTTTAGTCACGTAGGGTTAATTAAAAGTTAAAAAACCAATTTAGGATTAATCTTTGATAAATTAGGTTTTTAAGTCGCGATTTTACGTTCCCGTTTTAGGTTTTAACTTAAATTGCTTTCGTTTTAGGGTTTCTTTTACTTGTTTTTGCATTTTTAATTGTAGAAATAGAATCTAATCAAATCTTTGATTATTCAAGCATATATTCCAAACCGATTCTCGATTTTCAAATTCACGCCTCGTTGGGACATAACGACCCGGGAATCATACTTCCGGTTTACTACAATTGAGAGATTTTTGATTCTTATCCTTATATTTATATATTTATAAGTATATTATATATTTATTTATATATATATTTAAAAAGGGTTAGTCAGAAGCTTGTCAATTTTTGGCGCCGTTGCCGGGGAGGCCGTGAGACGATTATCGAGTTGAAGTTTGTTGTGCCTTGAAGACCCTTCCTTGTGAAGTTATTTTCTTTATAAAAATATAAAAATACAAAAATATTTTTCATTTTCTTTTATTAGTATATAAAAACAAGAAAAATCAAAAAAATAAAAACATTGTCCTAAATAAAGATAAACAATTCATCATCAATATAATGCTTTCCACTGAAGCATTATCATAATAAGTTCCCGAATCAAAGATTAAAACTTGCCTTTTGTGTCACTTGCGAGGTACGGCTCACCTTTAATTGATTAACAAACTACAAGAGGGGTATAAGGAGGGTTGTTCCGAGGAACTACGACCCGAAAGGAGAAGGTTTTTAATAGCTTCGCGCTTTCCCGCTCCTCCGCTCCTTTGTGCGTTTTTCTTTTAAAGAGCTACCGTGAAGCTTGTTGATTAATTGGTTTAAGTTGTCTTATCTCATTTTGTCCTTTAATAAAATGAATTGTTTAAAAAACCTAAAAACCCAAAAATAATCTTCTTTTTCTTCTTATCCATTTAATTCTTTTCTTAACCCTCTATATTGTTTAATTCTTATGGCGTCATTCGACTATCGTTTAAATCCCCTTTACACGATTAAAGAATGCTCGTCTTGTGGAGCTTTGTACACTACAGACTATTGTTGTTCTAAAGGGTTACTTAACACTTGCTTGATGTAAACATTTAATTTTTTTATGCCCGTTTACATTGAATGATCATTTTTAGCTTACGCGATTTAACTTAACGATTACGATTAAAAGCAAACGCGTACAATACTAAAAATACATAGTGAATTTATTGACGACGTCAATGACCCTAAAATACGGGGTGTTATAGCGGAGGAGTGGGTAAGCGTGAAGCGTTTTAAAACCTTCCCCTTTCGGGTCGAAGTTCGTAGGATCAACCCTCCTTATACCTCTCTTATAGTTTGTTAATCTAAAGGAGAGCCGTTTAAACAATTGACAACACGATTTTCTTTTTTTTCTTTTTGTTTTATTTTTTTTCAATTTTTTTGGTACTTTCAATACTTTAGGAAAAGTATTGTTGGTATTTTAAAAATAAATTAAGAAAAATAAAATATTTTTGTATTTTTTTAAGTTTTATATAAAAGAAAATTTATATTCACAAAAAATGGTAACTTCACGGGGAAGGGTCTTCAATACACTAATCTTCAAACTTCAACACGATAATGGTTACACACTTCCCCGGCAACGGCGCCAAAAACTTGATTCGATGATTACAGTCTATATAAAATATATATTATATATCCTAAAATACCAAATAAGCTATAGTGTAGAAAGTATCCCGTTTGATATAAAAATTGCTTGAGAACAAACAATATTTTATCTCCCAAATGTCGTATCCAGACGAAGTGTGAATTGAAAACCTTGTTTCGGTTCGTGATCACGTGCTTGAATAATCAATATTTTGGATTTGGATTCTAAACCTAATAACGGAAAGGGAAACACATAAAAGGCACGCTAAACTAGAATTAAAGGCTCTACTAAATTCTAACGACAATTAAACACTTAACGATTAACTAACGACTAACGGGCCAACGGATAAACAAAATTTTTTCAAAATAAACTCTAAAAACTTAAAATGCAAATTTCTTAAACTAAAATGATATAATTAATTTTCAGAAACAGAAAATATATTTTTTTGTATTTTTATTATTTTTAAAACTAATTTTAAAGCTTTTTTAACTTAAAAATTCAATTAAAAATATTAAATGAAAACTAAAAATTCTAAAAAAATTCAAAAAAATTCTCAAACTAAAAATAAAGGTTTATGAAGAAAAATTGGGTTCACAGCTTATTTCAATAAGCTGTGAAAAATCAAATAAGTTGTTTAAACTAAAACTAATTTTCATGTAGTGTGTGTGTGTTGTGCAAAGGGTTAACAGAAAAGTCCAAAGGGCGCGTTGGTTAAGGTGTTGTGTGTGTGAAGAGGAGGTCACAGGTTCGAACCCTATAACTTCCTTTTTATGAAAACATTTTTTTTATTTATCTTTTTTAAAAAGCAAAAGAATAAGCAAAGTTAAACAACTTTAATAAAAAACTTTTTGACATAACTTATCAATAAGCTAAAATAAACATGAATTTAAGTGACAGTTTGCAAAACTACAAGTTAAGACTTTTAGAAAATTAGATGAAACTGATTTGAGCTTTTAGACACAATAAGCAATAAGAAAACTTAATAAGCTAGAACAGTCTTATCCCTAGACCTATTAAGCACTAAACAAAAAGTGACAGAATGGCTTTTAAAACTTTTAATTAAAAAGCTAAAACTTGTTTGGCTTTTTAAGACTCAATAAGCACTTGCATTTGACCAATAAGCTAAAACAGATAAACCAGAATACCTAATAAGTACTTAGAACCAGGAATAAGCAAAATAAAGCACTAGGTAAAAAGCTAAAAACCAAAAACAGATTTAGGACTAGACTTAAAGAACACAAATAAGCAGGATTTGAGCAAAACATCTAAGGAATTAAGCTAGAAAAGTGAAAAATGAAAATGACAGATTACTAAATTCCTTTTGACTTTTTGTGATGATTTGACTCTTTTTGAGCTTAAAATTAAGACTCAAAAGCTAACTAGACAATCTAAAAACTAGAAACAAATTGAGACTAGACTTCAATAAGCTAAACTTAATGAAAATTAACAAAAGTTAAACTAGGATGTGACCTCAAATGATCTGCACATTAAGGACTTTTCAGCTTAACCAAATACTAACCTACTTAACTGTTTCATCTAACTCACACAAAAGGATTTGCCAAAACTATATGACTCAAAACAGATGGAAATTTATGCATTAGAAATCTCATTTTAAACACAAAAACCATACATCAAATGGATACTTGATAACCAAACTTTATAGCCTATGAACTTTTGACAAATGATGAAAAACCTTCCAAACTTGTTAAAACCTATTTTAAACTTATTAAAACTGTCTTTTAAACTAGATTAGGGCTTAACAAAACTAATTTAACTACCAAAAATAACCTTAGTAGTCTTAACTATTGTTAAGACTGCTTAACCCAAACACCCCTTTAAATTTTAAAAACTTATTTTAAGCCAAAACAGATCCACATAAGCCTTGTTTTATGAAAACAGATGAAGATCCAGGATTATAAAAGACAAATAAGCACAATCATGAGAAGAATAAGCTCTTAATAATAAACTGCACTAATAAGCTATTTATGATTTAAAATGGACAACTTACTTGAAAAACTTAATTAAAACAATTATAAACTACTAACTGAATTTAATAAGCTAAAACAAGACTTAATAAACACAAATTAGCAGAACTAAGTAGAGCAATAAGTTGAATCAGAATTTAAGCTTTAAAGAGAAAAAGAGAAAGTACCTTGATCCCAGCTAAACAAGGATCTAAATAGCTTTAACAAGCTTAGATCTACAAGCTAGCTTATAAAATAAGCTTTGAATAAGCCCTATAAGCCCTTCTATTTCTGGCTTATCTTCCAATTGGCTTATTCAACTGTTTTGAGTGATTTGAGTGAATGACTTCTTCAATTTAGCTTTTAGAAAGCTAAACTGAATGAAAACTAGCTTATGAGTATAAGAGAGCTTATTGGGCTTATTTAAGACATTCTAAACACATTTAAACCATAATTGCTTAATAGTAAAACAGAATTTAAAGAACAATTTAAATGAAACTTGGAATTTTATTAATATCAAAAGAGATTACAAGCTGTTTTAAACAAAATTACAATAAGAAAGATGTCATAAGCTAAAAATTACACTAATAAGCTACACTAACACTATTAAAAGCTAGATGCCTCTACTGTGTGATTGGCCCTCCTATTTATAGCATCTGAGGGAAGCTTCTAGGCTCTTGAGGAGCGTCTTCATCAACTAATCTGAGCCCTTGATTCATAACCGCCTCTTAATCCATCATTTTGAGCCCTTGATTTCTTCCACGCATCAATAGCCAATGAGGGAGCTCAGGATTGCCAACGTGGCAAAGTATGCTGTCAGAGGTGTCAGGATTGCCTTCTAGAAGGATACGTGTGTGTAGAGTGGTGAGTGATTATCCTGGTTAATTGGTGCAGGGTAAATGGGAGGGAAAAGTGAATAGTAATTAGGCGCGGGGAAAGGGATACACAGTAAAAGTTGACCGAGTTTTATTAATTTGACCAGGGAAATGGATATGGGCTTTTAGTATTACTCTTGGGCCAGGAAATGATTAAATGGATTTGGACTTTTGATTTTAGGCTTATACTTAATATAATTCAAGTGTTAATGGGCTGACCCGGCCCATTAAATGGGTACGGGTTGGCCCATTAAAAATGAATATGCCTATGGCTTCGTTTTTTTCGCGCTCTTTCCATTCCTGTGCTCAGTTTTGTCTGCTTTGCCTTTGTTTTTGTCCTTTTATTGAATATCCGTACCTGCAAGACACAATTTACAATACAAACGAATAGAACGCATTTCTATGTCGCTTTCGTTCATTATTGGTCTTTTTTAGCTTAATATTAAGAAATAAAAGATATGTGTTTAAGCACATATCACAAGGCTTTCCCGAAAAACACCCCTCATGACCAAATCGCTTTCTTCGTCGACATGCTTTCACCAGATAATATCACGCAACGCAAACAAACAAGACAAAGACTACCGCAACAAAAACGGAAAACCTCGCGCTCCACAGCGAAGCGCGGGTTAAAAAACTTGTTGGAATTATTATGTAGTTGTTCGGGTAATAATTTGTGACACGACATCATAAACGACTCCGAAACTAATCAAAGACCGATAAAGAAGATAGTAGAAGGTTTAGGGTTTGAGTATAGATAGGTTTTGGGTCGTATTCATGTCGACTCATTTAGCCTGTCTATTTAACACCCCTATTTTATTTATTATTATTTTTAAAATAAAATGTTAAATTAATAATCCATTTAATAAATATACGGGCGAAAGAGGTCAAATGGGTCGACCTATTAACCCATTTAGCATCCTTAACTCATGTATACGTTTAATTAGCTAAACCATTCAGATCAACGCGATAAATGAGCCATGTACGGATTAAATATAAACAATTTAAGGTTGACAAATTTGAGCCGGTCATTTAAATAAAGTTGTGTTCGGGTTGGATGGAATCTGACACGTCAAATCATGAACTTTGACTCGCCAACCCAAACACAACACGAAATTCCATTGTATAATAAAAACATAGGGTTTCTATATAAATGCAATTATAAGAGTATTGCTAATGACAACTTGGTTAAGAGCTCAGGTATAGTGCGCCACGACTCAAGCCGTGGTCTAAAACGCGAGATGAACCATACCCCGAGTGGCGTTTTCGTGTCTCAAGCCGTTACCCCCAGCCCAAATGGTCCGGGAAAATGTCACACGATGGCGCGAGACACTGTACCGTGTCTCGCGTTTTCGTGTTTTGGCGTTTTCGCGTATTTTTTTTACTTTTTATTAAATGTGGGGTCACCATAACACCAAAAATTATGGTGTTAACTAGGGAGGGTGTTTTTGGTGTTATGGGGTGTTTTTGTGTTATGGAGAAAAGTGGTGCTTTTTCCACGGCTCAAGCACGAAAACACGAAACCATACCCCGTGCTCTAAAGGATTGCATTTCATTACACAGTTTTTCATTATTATGATTGGCTGTTTTAAAAAATGGTGCTACTATTGGTACTCTCTTATCTATATAAAAAGTACATGTTTTGTATTTTTAATGTCCTTTTGTCTTTCTGTTTACAGTACAATACTGTGTAATATCAGTTTCTGTTTCGTACTTTTTGACAATTTAATACTTTTGACTTATTAAACTTTATAATTTTTGTTCTGCACTCTGCGTTTCATAGTTTTATAACATAAATAAAATTATAAAAATAAAATAAAATAATTTAAAAATCAAAAAATCAAAAAACTTAAGGGGAGTACAAATGGTTTTTATGGGGTTCTTTATAACTTATGCTTCAGAAAAAATGGATACAATCTCAAAAAGCATGGATGTACAACGAATACTTGATTGTGATTGTTAGATTGAGCCTTTTTATGGTATGACGTTTGAGATTGAATCTAATGAGAAGTAAATTAAAATAAAAGTTGTGAAAATAAATTATAGTCACATATTATAGTTAACAAGTCATAAGTCAAATTTCCTTCAGTAATATATCGGGTCTAGTTCTAGTCATTGTCGTTTAGAGACTTGTGCACGTGCACGATTTTGACATAAGTAAAATGCAGTGAATATTTGTATTCATATTTCAATAACGATGTTTTATATTTAGTTATAACAGCAGCAGAAGAAACAACACGGTGATTTGAAATTATCAAACCTTACAAAAGGCAGGAAAGTGGGTCGCATTAATGTGTTACCCGACCCACGGGTGTAATAAATTCACCCAGATCCGAACTCTACACCATGACTACATTTAAGAGATATAAACACAGCACGTGTACCTATCTTCTTCATCACATCTGTTACTCATATCATCAAAAACACGTCCGTATCTTCTTTTTCCTCATCAAAACTATGAGACGAAAAAATAAACCGTACAAAATAATATGAAAAAAAAACGCTGCTCATTTTTAAATAGTAGGTACTACGTCGTTTTTGACTTGTCTGGCTACAGTAAAGTCGAACATTACCCCGGTTCTACTTTGGGCTCGGTTAACTGTTCATCGGTCCCGCGAAAAAAAAAAACTTTATAATTCCCGCTCCTCTTACATTTAGAGCAAACATAAGATAGAAAAATAATAATTTACACTGAGACGTACTTCTCATTATCATCTATACTTACACATTACAAAAAGTAATACGACGTCGTTTTTTTTTTTATAAATTACCCTCAATAAAGAATAACAAATTATAAAGTCTAAAAACCCTGTATTGCCTTACATGGTAATTATGACAGTGTTCGGCTCATAGGCTTCAGTTTGGACTGGCCTACTTTTTTTTTAATCGTCCGTGTGTTACCAAGTAACTATACTACATGTGATCCGGATCCCAATGGCTCACGTTTGGGTCGGCCACTTTTTTTTATTTTTAAATAAGAAATACGCAATACAAAAAAAAAATACTCGACACAAAATAAAAAAAAGAAAATTACAAAAGTACTGACTTATTCATATCAAAAAATACCCGCGTCATGAGGCCCAACACATAAGCTCATATAAAAAAACAACCCGCACAAAATAATATTAAAAAAAAATATGTTCGGCACAAAAGTGATAGGACGTCGTTTTTTACATACGTCGTGCTACAGTAATATGAACAGTGTTCGGCCCAATGGGCTCCCAGTTTGGGCCGGCCCATTTTTTTTTTAAATACGCAATACAAAAAAAAAATACTCGACACAAAATAAAAAAAAGAAAATTACAAAAGTACTGACTTATATAAAAAAAACCACTATTAAACATAAGACCAAAAAAATAAACCCGCACAAAATAATATTAAAAAAAAAATTTGTTCGGCACAAAAGTGATACGACGTCGTTTTTATTTAGATCAAAAAATACCCGCGCCATTAGGCCTAACACATAAGCCCATATAAAAAAAACCACTATTAAACGTAAGCCCGAAAAAAGAAACCCGCATAAAATAAAAAAAAAAGAAAAAAACAAGTAAACCCGCAACTCTGCGCGAAAAATTAACGTCCCGCAGCAACGCGCGGGTAAACATGCTTGTTAAAGGACAAGTATTATCAGATTTTGTTAATTAACTAAAATGGGAAAGTTTCTGTTATCTACTCTCAAATATCCCCGTTACTAAATGCATTATACAATGTGCAAACAAGATAACATGCAGGCATCACACATGCTTGCTTAGCACATATTTAGTACATTATTCATATATACAATTTTTACGCCAAACAAACACTATTTATTCACAAACCAATGATGTTATTCCTATCCAAACAAGCCTATTGCACCTTTTAGTGCATGTTCCGCTAAAAACACCTAAACTACAATGCCTAACCGAGTATCAGTTCCTAACCTAACGGAAACAACATCCTACCATTCTATTTATTTAACGCAAATTAAACAATCACATAACAAAGAAAAGATCAATAACCGCAATGTGTCACATCGCTCATCCTAAAATTAGTCACTGAACAACCTATATCTTCATAGACCGACATATAATTTACGTTACTCGTTACTTTGAGTAAATAAATTTAAACAAAAAACACACGGTAAACACCAATTTGAATCAAAATTTAACAACATCCGAAAAAAATGAACGAGCAATTAGAGTTTAATGTAACGATAAAAATTATTCAAGGGTGCACATCCTAAATCATCACACTAACTATACACCATCACTAAAAATGATGTATTAGCAACATCACCATACTAACTCGACCTCAAATTATAGCCACGTGTAACACCTAATTCGCATCTATCACACTATAGTACCACAACTAACACCTAATGCACAATTTGAGTAGACAATACATCTAACCGGTAAAATGCAACATGAACACCAAAAATTAGTTAATGTAAAGTAAGTATATACCTGAGAGTGACGATCAGGTGAGTTACAACACAAGATGTATGGATCTGAGAGTGTCTCTGATTCGATTCAGCTTGCTATTTCTCAATCAAAAGCCGAATTAACTGATTAGTTTACAAAAAAACAGCTTGGGTTTACGGATCAAATTGATAATAAGATGGAAATAAAGAAAGGTAAGGTTGTGTTTACTGATTGATTTAAGCAAGTGAATCGGATGGATGAAGAATATCTATACAACCTATAATACATTTTAGTTTTTTAAGATTTTCATAAATACTTTTTAAGCATTACAACTTGTTTTAAATTTACAAATACTTAATGCATAAATATATAAACTCAACAAATATAATTAATGACTTTAACCAAAAAAAACAAATACAATTAATGTTCTTTTTAAAACACTTCCTCATTTAAAAGTACAATTATATTATCAAATGTTACAATCTAAAAAAGCTATTATATATATCTCCTAGTCACCACTTTTGCCTTTTGATGCCGTGAACATTTATTTTAGGGTACTCATCTTCGCATTGCACGATACCATAGTGGTATGTGACAAAGTGTGGTTATCTTTTCATTTTTTGTTTATTTTGTTTGTTTGACATTCTTTCTTATAAACCAAACAAAACTTCAAAATTTGGATGTGTGAGGTTATTTTAACTTATTTATCCCTGGTGTAAAACTATATTTCTTTCACATTTTATAGCGTAAAAAAATAATCTCTACTACTTTATAAAGCATTTAGCCAATTTCTAAAAATAGAATTAAGTAAAAAACTTTTTTTGGGGAAAGTTTATAGTGTATATGTTTTATCAATATTGAGGTCAATGTAACTGAAAATTAAGTGTTTATTTTATAACAGTCCATTTAAGTGTATTAATGTAGTCCATTTGTTACAGTCCATTTAAGTGTATTAACGTAGTTCATTTGTAACGGTCCATCCACTTCAACCCACTATGAAACACTATTTAAGTGTATTAATTGTAAATCATAAACCTAAGGAGTATAAAAACCTAACAGACCGAATAAAATTACTCCATCGTTATTTTTCATCTTTCTATGTTTTTTTTTGAACGGCAACTTTATTAAAAAAAACTAGCAAGGAGCTAGAAAGACATTACAAAGAAATAAGATAGGGGTTTTT